>JAWPHD010004155.1:0-195587 GCA_037043455.1 Cyrtodaria siliqua | reverse complement strand
TGTGAATCTGTAACATATCAATGTATGTGTCGAATCGATACAAACAGACAGGATCACATATCAATGTATGTGTCGAATCGATACAAACAGACAGGATCACATATCAATGTATGTGTCGATTCGATACAAACAGACAGGATCACATATCAATGTATGTGTCGAATCGATACAAACAGACAGGATCACATATCAATGTATGTGTCGAATCGATACAAACAGACAGGATCACATATCAATGTATGTGTCGAATCGATACAAACAGACAGGATCTGTTTGTAATTAGAACTGAACGAGTCTCTTTGTAACTATAAGAACAAATTGCTATGCAGTAGATGCAAACAAATCCCTAATGATACCAACTGTCTGTATTTTAAGCGATCGTATTAAAGCATTGAGTGAATGAAAGGATTCAAATGGTTCATTATTCTATCCCATTCAAACACTATATATTGTATATACTGCACACTTAATTCCACATAATATTCCAAAGAAATCCAAAGATATTTTCTAAGGAAAATTTGCTGTTAGTTAGAGAAAACGGAAAACATAGCTCTACTGTTGTACCATGTTAATTTTAGATGAAATATACCAGCTTAAACATATATTTGATTCTAATCAGGTTTGCATAATTTGTGTTTACTTCCACCTAAATCCTGAAGAGATGGAAACGTTTAATATGCAGCATTCCTCGATCTTCAACTCTCCATTTCAAATGATTACATACATACCATAGTCTATGACAAGAGAGATGAATTTAACTTTTATATCGCAATACCCACATTTAGACGTACCTAGTGCTCCATCATACGGGGTGTGTATCTCCCAGCTCTTTCGTTTTGCTAGGGCATATAACGATGTTAAGGAATTAAATGATCGAAATCAAGTTATTACAAGTTAACGTTTGCAGCAAGTTTTCGTTCTCACAAATTACATATACACTGTAAAAAATCCCCGTAAAATGTTACGGTAAAAGTCCCGGCAGCTGGTTGCCAGGCCATGTACCGTAAAATTACGGTAGTGACCGTAAATAAGTTTTACAGTCAATACCGTAATTTTACGGTACAGGTCCTGGCAACCAGCTGCCGGGACTTTTACCGTAAAATTTTACGGGATTTTTTACCGTAAAATGTTATATTTCTAGTTAAATGCTTCAAAGACAAAAATCCCATAATTGTAACTTGACATAATTACAGCGAAACTACTAAAATGTATCCAAAAAAACAATAAAACCACAAGTAAGTGACAGAAAAGTCCATTTATAACGCCGTGTGCTGATTTTAGTGGGTGGGGTACGGACATTTTGAAAACCAGGCTATATGGTAAACTTCTCAACCAGAAGACAATGCACATTGTAGGGTATAACCAGCAAAACACAAACTTACTTACATCTAATACATAAAGTTACGGCCCAAAGTTACTAAAAAGACTAACTAAATAAAGATTTTTTTTGTTTGTTTTTCTGTATATTTGCACAACGCGTTTCATACCCGTTTCCTATCGTTTCCGGCAAGAAAATACCCAGAATGCAAAGCGGTCACGGTGTAAAACCCGTCAATCAAAAACGGGCCTAGTGCCGTAGGAAAAACGACGGTATTGCCCGTAAATAATACGGGGAATTTTTACAGTGTATCGTTCTCTATTGCTTGTTTACAGTGACCCGTTTAATAAGGATGTCACTGAGGTAAGAGTGAGGTTTTATACACCCTAGAACCTGATGTAACTCCCCACCAACCAACCACTCCCCACCAACCTACCCCTCCGATCGATACCCCTCCACACCAATCTACCCCTCCCCAGCGGCCTTTATTTGAGATGTCGCACACTTCGCTTATATTTATGCCTGTACATTTTGTTTGTTATAATGCGTGTTTGTAGTTGATGGTTTTCTGTGAATGTTACATATTCTGTTCGACTTTATATCTACGTTTATAATCTATACATGCCCGTCTTTTATTGAAATGACTAACAGGTCAATTGGTCGGGTGTATATGTGTACTGGGCTATATTATAAGTGTCACTAATATGCGTTATTAGACAGCGATGACCTCTACATCTTTTAATTGTTGAAACTATTTTCTCGTTTTACGGAGTCTAGTTGTGAAATTATCGACTATCAGTCCAAACAGACATTTCATTAGACACAATTTGCACGTTTATTTTATTTGTTCCTACTAGAGGAGTATTCCAGATATTTTAGTGTATTTCTAACATATCCATAAATGTCGAAACGATACAAACAGACAGGTGTTTGTAATTAGGACTGAAACTGACTCTTTGCAACTATAAGAACAAATTGATATGCAATAGATGCAAGCAAGTCCGTAATGTTACCAACTGCGATCGTCTTAAAGCATTGAGTGAACGAAATGTTTCAGCTATTTAATTAAGTTTCAAATGGTTCATTATTCTTTCCCATTTAAACATAAAACTCACGAAAATATTGTGACCATTTTAATTCTGGGCGTTTTCCAATAAGATATTATCAAATTGAGATAGGACAGTCAATATGGCTATTAAAAGGAGCATGTAACACATATAATTTACATAATAAGTGTATCCTCTAGACTACACTAGAATAATTAATTCAATGACGTTGACCCGTTAACAATTAAGAATAACAGATGATCAACAATCTAGGGATCAATTCGATTCACTGGATTGGTCAGTGATGTGTTCAACTGATAACCCACTGTACATGGAGTACACGTTGTTCATGCAATGTTCTAAAAGTTTAAAGCCGCCGCCCCGCCAACAATAGACACAATTTACAAATTTCCAATTCTCTCAATACTAATTATGTTAGTTTTATTCATTACACGTGACCATTTTGACGGTTTAGTTTCTTTAAAATACTTTTGTTTATCAGGTATACCCTTCCGTCGATAATGATAAACGATAGACACTACTTATTATTTTAACGGGAGAAGATTTTATTGACTGAACAATAAACTATTGTGTTTTAAATCGCTGTTTAATATTCTATATAGGTTATTATTGCAATTTATCAGCGCCTTCTACATAGTTTGGGTACTATATGTACCATAGTTTGGGTACGTGCATACACAAAATGTAGCAGGAGCCATGTTTAACTGTGTTATTCATTTGATGAGAAACACACAAACGGGCGTAGTAGGCATTACAATTGAACTTAATCGCCGATAACATAAGTTTACAAGTTAGTTTGAATACTGCCTACACAAAAGGCAACAATTCAGCAATATGTAATTATATAAGCGTTTTCTATTTACTGGAAAAAACTATGTCAACACACAGACCTAATTTATTATTATGTCTGTGGTCAACTGCATCTTTGAATGTAGCTGTACTAGTCGAACTGGAAACGAAACTTTCAAAAAACACAATCAACCAAAAACTCATTAAAACAAACAACAATTACCGTGTTAATAAGAAGCAAGGTACATCAGAAAAACAGACGGATTAACAAAAGGGCTTCCACCTTGTAACGGTCAGTGACAAAAAGGCCGATGGAGGTTTAAACCAGGTGCTAGGGTGGGCGAAATCTCATTCTTACTCTATTGTCATCCCAATAACACGGGACATTGTAAATAAAGAAATCCCGCCAGGCTGCATTCTCTAACAAACAATGTAGATTTATAGGTTATAGAATTATAACACAACGATGACCCATTACGTGATCCGAGTATTACCTTTCATACCCCATCCAACCCATTGTGCAAGAAGCGAAAACGTGGTTGACTTGGGTATGAAATCAAGTTATAAACACATTTAACAAATATTTACCAGATTGAACTTTTTTTAATTTCATTTGCGTGACACCTATCAAAATTGAGACAAAAATACAACCCCGTGGTGATTAGACCCATGATGTGTAAAATGAGGCAGAATTAGCTAGACATCTTATATCAACATGCATTTTTCTGTGCTCTCTTCCTAAAATGCTGTAGATTTAGAACCTGGTAAAGATAAATCAATGTGTCCTGTAAAATGTAGAAAAGCGAACTTGTTTTTTTTATCTACCTCCTTCATCTGTAGGGCACGAGTATTCAAGGGAGATAATAGTGGTGTGAGTCCTTAAGAGTACGACGAAACAAGATTGAAAACAAATGTATCAAACGCTACCGTCATTTTAGGATTTAGGTAGACGTCATCATACGAATGTTTTCTTTTCACAATAAATAAAACGCAATGTGGTAGCTACGAAAGTTCTCAACAGTTCACAACTGTCCTTCACAGGCTACCGACCCACTCTCAGCAGCTAATGAGTTCATGCAAAACAACTTGAGCATTATAGATTCGCCAATTATTGTATGGCACCACGGGTCGTTATAGTGTCATTACAAATGTGAACAAAAGTAATCTGCCGAAAATGCGTCATGGTTTCATCCTCCGAATATGTGTTTAATTACTTATTATGACTCGTCCATGTATATACTTTATAAACAAGTAACCGGTGAGGACGTGCGTATTGCTCTTAATAGTTCGTAAGTTCGAGTTGTGTGTGTGTGTGTGTGTGTGTGTGTTTTCAACTCAGAATGTACAAACTAGGAATACATTCTAATTCCATACTCTACTCTGTAATCGTTTGATCACGTTTTCTCAATTTGAAAATGTACATCTAAAGACTAGGTAAACCATGCACTATTTTGTATCAAACATGCACCCATAAATGGGCATCTTGAATAACTGACTGTGTTTGGTGTATTTGCTGTGTACGCTTGTTGATTTAGATTATTCCAGTCTTAGTTTATTCTTTGATAAAGTAAACGGCAAATTACCATTTGCATCAGTTGTGCGTTAGGATAACTATACGTTGGGATAACTAATATAATTATACTGGATACATTTATAGTTTTACATCTTTCAATTCACATTTACCACATATTTGCATTATCAAATGTTGGGATAGGGTTATTATATTCCTTTATATTATATATTCTGTGATGAATTATAGAAATTTCCCAGTTTGAGAAAATCTATAACATATCCCTTCCTCGACTTGCTATCTCGCTTAGTGTGCAAGATAGCACAGTAGCCAAATGTTATGAACTAAACGATAGACGTCACGATATTACGTCATGAATTGACATCATGATATTACTCCGTGCTGTCGCCAAAGGAGTGACAGAAGAAGGAATACTTGTGTCAAAAGACGATTGGAAAGAAATTCATCACAGAATATATATTATATAGTTTAAGTAACATTTTTTGTCGTGATACGGAAAATAATTCACTCGTGCGAATATTCTTGCGATATAGAAAGTCGTGCGAAAACATTTCTCACTCGGAAATTATTTCCCGTATCACTTCAACAATGTTAATTAAACTCTATATAATTGTTAAACAAGCAAACACTGTAACTTTGGAGAATATTTAAGCAATCATATGAATGCTCCCTACAAATATTGTATCGTTATTGCAGAACAGATATTAGTAAATAGAAATGATAAACCATACAACAGCCTACAAAGCAGATATGAAAACATCGCATTGATCATGTAATTACACACGAAACGATTGAAGATTGTTTTATATTGCAATTCTCTGAAATGATAGAATGCTGCATGAATTGGAAAGGAAAGCAATTTTGTTTGATCGGTGTATGTTTCTATGATGTTGACTGATTGAAATAAAACGAGATTTCTTCTTAGAAAGAACTTCATATATACTGAGAGCGAAAAGAAACGCACAAACATTTTGAATGTACACAATTCGCATACTATACTCAGTTGCAAAAGAACGTGTACACTGAGTTTTAATTGTATAAAGTTATTATAAAATTAAATTGACAAATTCCAAAATGAATATGCCATTTTTGGTTCCAAATTGTTATCATTCCATTGCCAATATCATGTTGTTATTTGTTTTTCAATTGGTTGAATCATTAAGGGATTGTTGCTTGATAAAGAGGATAGGGTGTAAAGTAAAATTTTCAAAGTGTCCAGTTTATTTTGCAACTGAATATATTTCTATAAGTATTATATAATATGTTGTATGTTGGAAGCTGTTTCCTGTAAACACTTCCAACGGTGAAGAAACAACTATTACACATGTTTGAAATCTCTCCAACCATCCCAACCCTAACCACGCCCCCTCTCCACCCCACACACAGACACTACCCATTTCCTCACCCTACAAAAGAAAAAACAAGAATATTAAGAGCGTTCCTTTTGACGTTCAGTATGTACGCGGGGAGATGTGTTTTAGAAAAATTAAGCAATCATATACAAATTACAATAAATGACAAAAGAAAAAATACACGTGTTCTTGTATTGTAACACTAATACACACAATGTATATATATAGATATATATATAGATAAACATGAAGGTCAGCAAATCAGCCTTCTGTGTGGGGAAACAATTCACTATTATATGTGTCGTTTATTGTAGACATGTAACTTACGAGTACTTGTAATCCCATTTGTGGTTATTATGATTCATACTTGTTTGGGTTTAAGTATCTGACAGTGAGAAATCTTTTTCTTCTGTAATATAAATCCATCTCAAATTCAAAGAAATAATGAGTAATGTTAGGAACGTTGTCACGCAATCTGTTTCTTGTTAATTGTATTACAAACCGTAACCTAAACTATTAAATTATAAATTAATACATGTAATAACTTCGATCATGACGACGTTTTGCGGGACAACTCTCAAAAGTTAAATTTCTGTTTACACTCATGATGTAATCGATATCTCGGTCTGAGGTAATCAAATAAGATGTTTAAACGGGACGATAAAATCCCGTTTCGTTTCATTTACCATTTATATCTGCCAGTGGTAAACGTTCACAATATATCGTTCTTTTTGTCTCGCCCATGATAGATGATAGTAGGTAGCGAGACATAGCAGTCATATTTTCCGAAGGCGCCACTTCATTTCAAATCAACTATATCTCAACAACCGTTGCTCGAATTTTTCTGAAACTTGTCAGACGCTTTGTTGGGTTAAGACATCACGTAATGCCAAAATTACCACGGTCAATGTCATATTTTGCGTTATTTTTCCAAAACCTAATCTGAGTTACTTAACTTAACCTTGGTTAGGTGAGTTAACCTCAGTTAACTGTATGTGATTGCCCCAGTTTCTTTGTTTGATATCTGGTCATATGTATTGTTTGCATTGGCGGACATCATCGAACAAGAATTACCAAGGGCAAAGTCATATTGTGCTTATTTTCCCCAAACTTAACCTTGGTTCTAAAGGTAACTTAACCTTGGTTCGATACTTAACCTCAGTTAACTTTTTCAGATTGCCTCAATTTGTCTTTGATACTTGATCATGTGTATTGTTGGCATTGATCGACAAAAAATGCCAAGGTCAAGGTCATTTTTTGTGTTATTTTTCTTAAACATCACTCTGGTTAGGTAAGTAAACCTCAATTAACCTTTTCTGATAACTTTAATTTGTTTGTTTGATACTTGGTCATATGTATTGTTGGCATTGGTGGACATCACTGAGCGACAGATATTACCAAGGTCAAGGTCATATTTTGCGTTATTTTCTCCAAACTTAACCTTGGTTAGGTAACTTAACCTCAGTTAACTGTATGTGATTGCCTCCCTTTATGTATTTGATACTTGGTCATATGTATGACATTGGTGGACATCGCTGAATGACAAAAAATAAAAAGGTCAAGATCATATTTTGCATTATTTCCCCCAAACTTAACCTTGGTTAGGTAATTTTAACCTTTGTTAGGTAAGTTATCCTCAGTTAACTTTATGTGATTGCTTCACTTTTTGTCTTTGATACTTGGTCACTTGTATTGTTGGCATTGGTGGACATCGATGAACGACAAAACATACCAAGGTCAAGGTCATATTTTCGTTATTTTCCCTAAACAACAATTTGGTTAGGTAAGTCAACCTCCGTTAACCTTTTCTGATAACTTCATTTCATTAACCTTCCCCTACTTTTCATATTTCATCGACTTTGTTGTTTTTACATGTTCCAACCATTTCATATACGTTTTATTCCGAAGTGGGCGAGACACCCTCAGACCGAGGTTAGTATTTGCTCGCCACTTCGATAACTTAATCAGTGTCATAAGACATTCATGCTCGTAAACATACACCATATCATCTTGCAGTGCCTTAGTACCAGCAACTTAAATATATACTAGCTTAAAAAAAAAAGGAATGGACCAGAGTTCATAATGGATGTTGAAATAAGTATAAAAGTCGAACAGGAAGTGCGGCTATCACAGAACACAGTTAACCCAAAAACACGCAAAACGACACACTCAAGCGATGGAATAAGCTCGTAATGTTATATGTCATATGCAGTTGTAAATAGACATTTGCGTTTCTTTAAAAGCCGAAAACGTTACTAAACTCGAGAATAAATTGACATAGAAATTATATCGTAAATGACCTAGGGGTCAATGTTAAAATCGTACAAAGGGTTTAATAATACATGAGACAATATGCATATTGTAATTTTGAAATGCGCTTTCACTGGATAGAGGCACTTGAAAACAACTTAAACCCTTAAACCGTTTATAATTTGAACTGAAAAAAAGAATATATCGCAAAATACCCAAAGGTCCGTGTAAATAGTATGCATTGCGTTCGACATTGTGTATATCCGCTGCTATTATACAGCTCCGCACGTTTTTAGCAATGACCCATGCGTAATTTGTGATATCATTTCTATGTCCGTTTTAGACTGAATTTAGAAATGTTTATAGGATTTTAATGTATACATATGTATTAATTCAACGACATATGCAGTTTAATAGTCGTATGTATATTCCGGTTTTCTTTATAATTTCCGGTCCATTTCGTTCTTTTACCGAGAACATTAGAGCGCCATGATGAGCGTATATTTTGTACATTGTCCATCGCATTTCAGCAGTCTACAGATACAAGATAGGCAGGGCACATTGTTAACGGATTTTCCAAAGGCAAACATCTGGTTATGATATTGGGTGACGAAAATGAGGTCTGTGTCAGCTTTTTGTTAATGAGTTTGTCTATATTTCTCCAAAACGTCAATACTTAAATACAGTCCAACGGTTTATTTGATCGTTAGTTATTCAACAATATCAGTGGTTGTATTAACTTTGTATGACCTCGACCTTCTGTTTAATGTCACACTTGATTGAAAACCTAAGTTTTGGTTATGAAACTCTTCCGAAATCATAACTTGAATACTGTGAAACTGATTCTTTTCAAAACTATATTTTCAGAGTTGTTTCATTGATTATAAGCTATCCAACAATTTAAAGAATGGGTGAAAAAACATTAAGGTAACTGTTTTTGCTGAAAAATATGTATAATGTAACGCTAAATCGACATTATTAATGTGCTACGACGTGTTGATGATGATGATGACGATGATGATGATGATGATAATGATGTTATCATGACAACAATGGATTTTGTAGTTTGTCATAGGGTCAGTTTATAAAATGTAATACGCGTTCGAAAATCATGCTGCGTGTCTAAAAATAAAGACGTCATCTTATCGCCCTCAATGGTTTGTTCTCTTATTGCTCTGGCTTATGCCAAGTCATTGAGTACCTTCTTTGTGGCTATCTAGGCTATTGTTTTTTTTGTTGAGCATCTTTGTGTTATATTGCCTATTATTGCTGCCTTGTTGGTTAGAGAATAGTTCATGGCGAGGATTTCTTTATTTACACTGTCCCGTTTTATTGGGATGACAGTAGGGTAAGTGTGAGGTTTGGTGCACCCTAGAACCTGGTTTAAACACCCGTCGGCCTTTTTTGACCCACTGACCGTTCCAAGGCGGTAGCCCTAATGTCAACCCGTTTGTGTTTATGATGTCCTATTTGGCCTTGTATTCATCTTTAATGTTGTTCTTTGTTTCTGTGTGTGTTTGTCGTTGACTGTCGTCCTTGCATGCTACTTTTCCTGTTGGATTTTTATGTCTACTTTTAGTGATTAAATGCATGCATTATATCTCCCTTTAAGACAAGAAATTCCTCCAATTTTCTCGTCACACTTTATATCATAACGTTGTCAGTGGAAAGGCGTAACAACAACACATTTTATTTGCTGAATCGATAATAAACAGACATCAAAGTGACGTGTTTGAATTCTAACTCGATTTTAGACGATTACCTACTCTTTGTTCAGTATGTATTTATGTACAAAACTTTATATGCTATATGTATGATAATTGCATATTTCTTTTATACCCGGCCATAACCAAGACCTATGATACCTACGAGACACTTATAACACATGTTTTGCAATTAAATAATTTTATGATAAAAACAATATTTCTAGTTGTACACAGGTGCGGATGCGAATATCGGAAAATGTACCTTTGTAGGTAGTAACGGTAAAGGTATGGTGGACTATGTTCTTGTTATCCTTGATTACATTCAATGCATTAATAGTTTTGAAATACATGACCCAAACCCTCTAACTGACCATTGCTTGATAAGCTTTACAGTCAAACCTTTATTTATAACGAACCATTCTCAGAGCGATAAGGCTCTGCCAGATGAAATGTTTTCAAAGATTAACCATATATATAAATGGAATCCGGAATGTCCGATCGATATACTGATAAGCTGGCTTCAGATGAATTTTATGCTAGTATTAAACAAATATCCGAAGCTATTTCCCTTAATAAAACGATTGATGGCATTAACGAAAATTTAATGTCTATTAGTGATATTATGGATAGCGTATGTTCTCTTTTGTTTAAGAAACGCGTCCGACATGAAGATGATGTTGATGGTTCTAGTAAGTATAACATAGATATGGCTTCTGCAAAACAGCCGTGGTTTTCTGACTTAGGCGAAGAAAAACGTAGACTTTTTTACTATCATTTACATATATATAGAGTCGAAAAATCGGATGTAGGTAGAGTAAATATGGTAAAATATCGCTCCAAGTACAAACTTATCGTGCGGACTTGTCGAAATGAAAATCGAAAATCCCAAAGTAAAACATTGTTGGATTCGCGGTTTAAGAACGCAAACATGTATTGGCGTATGCTTAAGGATATGTGTTGCAGACATCAATCTAAATCATTAACGGCGAAGGACTTTGCTGATTATTTCAAAGCTGTAAACAGTCCAGAAAATAACTTTGATCATGCCTTAGATGAATGGCGAATTACAGATCATGTTTGACGAATAAAATGTAGCTATATCATGTGAACAGATTTTAAAGGCCATAAATCAGTTACAAACAAACGAAAGTAGCGGGCCGGACCTGTACGTTCATGAACTATTTAAATACGGTAGTGAAACCCTGTTTTCGTACTTAAAGCTTATATTTAATCAAATACTGGACGTAGGTTATTTCCCTGACTGTTGGTCAGACGGACATATGGTACCAATACATAAAAAGGGTTGCGTGGATAACGTTGAAAATTACAGAGAAATAACACTACTTAGCACGCTAGGTAAATTATTTACTCGAATCCTAAATAACAGATTAGATGACTGGGCCGAAACATATCACATGTACGGTGAAGCACAAGCGGATTTAGAAGTAAAATTGGATCTATTTTTATTTTACTTAGACTAATCAATCATTTGTTTATGTAGTACGAGATAACCTTTGGTACAAACTGATTAAGATAGGTGTGCGTGAAAAAAATTCTTAACGTGATTACATCGATGTATTTTAATGTTAAATCGAAAGTCAAATAATTATGATAATTGCCTAAGCAATGAATTTACGTGTTTTTTAGGGATGAGACAAGGCGAATGTGTATCTCCTTTTTAATGTTCTGTATATTTAAATCATTTGGAGAGGAGTTTATGACAAAAGGAGTAGAATGAGTGAATTTACAAATGATTAAGGTATTTTTTTTAATGTATGCAGATGATATCATTATATTTTCAGAGACTCAAGAGGGTTTACTAAAAAGGTTTTGATGTTTTAGAAAAAAATATTGTGCATGGTGAAAATTAACAGTCAATATTTCAAAAACAAGTCATTATTTAAAAAAACATGGTGATTTACTTCCAAGAAATATAAGTTTTAGAAATAAAGATACTAATTTGGAAATTGTTAATCGTTTTGTATATCTGGAATTGTTTTTACTACCGGTGGATCATTTACTGATACACAGCAGACTTGAGCCGGACAAGCGCAAAAAAAAAACTGTTATAAGTTTACAAGTTAAGCATTATTTAGACCTATTTGACAAATTAGTCATGCCAATCCTTAACAATAGCTGCGAAGTGTGGGGCTTTTGTAAAGCGGATAGTATGGAGAGGGTACACATACAATATTGCAAACGGCTATTAAATGAAAAACAAAGCACCCAAACAGACTTGATATATGGCGAATTAGGCCGTTCTTTACAAACCAACAGATAATTCCGTATTGTTAAATATTGGTTTAAAATAATGTATAGTGAAGAAAGTAAGTTTATAAAACACACTTACAATACAAGATCTAGGATTGCACCCAAACAGAACAAACTGGGCATCACATGTAAAATCTTTATTGTCAAAGAAGGATAAAAATATCGGACAGGGAAAGCAGCATTCAAGGACGACAATCAACCACAAAACACAAAAACAAACACGCAAACAGACAAACGAAAAGGCAAAAGTAATAAAAAATGCAAACGACATCACAAACACAAAAGGGTTGACAATAGGGCTACCGCCTTGGAACGGTCAGTGGCATAGTAGGCCACTGGGGGTTTAAACCGGTTCTAGGGTGCACCAAACCTCACACTTACCCTACTGTCATCCCATTAAAACAGGCAGTGTAAATAAAGAAATCCCCGCCATGATATAAACTCTAACCAACAAGGCAGCATCAATAGGCAATATAAGTAAAACACAAATATGCTCGTGTAAATATAATACAAAAAAACAATAGCCTAGAAAACCACAATGAACTTAGGTTTTTATCAGGTTTCGTTAAATCAGGGTGTTGTCAATATAAATACGTTTTTATATACTTTAAAACAACTTTTGCATGACAATTTCATTAAAAACTGGAATACACGATTATCAGAATCGCCTAAAACTAGATTTTATAGATTATTTTCAAATGTTGGTTTTCAAAATTATCTAGTAACAGTCACTATTAAGAAATTTAGAATTGCTATATCAAAACTTAGATTGTCACCGCATAGGCTAGCAGTAGAAACACTAAGATATATAAAGCGAAATATTACACCTTTAAATAAAAGAAAATGCTTCCATTGTAATGTCTTAGAAGACGAGTTTCACTTTTTATTTGAATGTCCTATGCATAATGATTTAAGAAAACAACATATAACAAGACATCTCTGGAACGTCCTAAAATAATAAATCTGATCGAGTTGTTGACAACAAATAGTCCAAAACCAAACGGCAATATGTATATAAAGTATTTAAAAATAAAAGCTCTGATATAATTCAGGGTTATTGAATACATGCCGCTATTTAAGAAATGTGTAATACGTGTTGAAATGTTGTGTCTGCCATTGATTGATATGTTAGCTTAGCTATAACACATGGACATGTTTATCGTCATTTGGTTTAATAAAATAAATCTATCTATCTATCAGTATAACAAACAAATCCATCATACAATCTATAAACAAATATGATTACGTATTCCTGTCTTAATAAATCGAATTAGGATCATCAATTTCTATCATCAAACACTTCTCAAAAATTGAGTGCATAACATAAGTATTCCATCTTTCATTGCAATGGTATTTATGCATTAAACTTGATACATTTATGCTATAATGTCAGTAAAGTAAATATTTAAATGGGAAAACAGTCGGATGGGGACGTAAACCGGGCGGTCCCGTGTATCGGTCTATCCTCCGAGCACGTTAGAGAACCATAGGAATCTATTCGATAATAAGAGTAGGGCAGGTTCCCGGATTCCTATGTATCCTTCCCCTCTCTCTGGGGCGACTCTAAATAACCTATACTGTGTTGATGAGCCGTTAAACAACATTCAATTCTTTTCATGGTTAAATACCATTACCAGGACAATATTTTAATAATAAGATTAGTTTGCCTACTCGGTGAACGGCTCTCCCAATTACTTGGTGAAACCGTTAGCCGTAATGATTGTTTAACAAATGTGGAAATAGCGAATTTGGCCAAATTGCTTCGTAAGTTTATTTGCCAGGTCGATGGTATAGCTCATTATTTAGGTACCTCCTCTGGGATTACTTTCTTTAACAGTGCTACTAGACTGGAATGCGTATTGACTTACTCTGGAGTTTAAGAAAATTTGTAGAATTCCGAGCTTCTGACTCGTACCAAGAACGGTATAAAATACTGATAAGGGTATCCCTTGGAATCAACACACACAAATAAGATAGACAAGCAGCAGGCTATGATTCATTGAGTCTTTTCATGAGAGGTTATATAAAGTGCAACACCTCTCAGGCCCCCTAGAATTTCCTGGAGGTTATAATAGTCTAAATGAGTCTCCATAGCCCTTCCATTTTAAAGTAAAAATGTTGACAACCTGTTAAAATCTCAAACCTTGTTAGAATTCTGGTAATTCGAAAAAAACGAGGGTCTAATATATTCTAAGAAATATTTCTTCAGTGTATATCAACACCGGGTCAAAGATCAACTTTATTTTTGCCCCTTTCAATTTTTGACCCTGTCTACTTTTACTTCTGAAATTTATATCGAAAACTGCCAAAACATGATGAGCTGCATTTTCAGATATCAATAACATATGTTCAGAATATAGTTACAGCCAAAACATAACAGTAAACTACAGTAAAATTATGTTTTAAGAAAGAAAAGATTGACACTGTTTTATACAGAACTCCTTTCGACTGCACCAGGCGAGCACATCCGACTGATTTAGTGTAATATAACCTTGAGCGTTATTCCACTTTTAAGCCACACAGATTTGACGTGATTATCCCAAAGGACCTGTAAGTGATAACACTACTGATTTGGAGTCGGTGCGACTTTGACAGCCGCCACACAGCACGAAACAAACGCGAACCACTGAAAACGCATATATATACACACACAGAATACATCAAACAGTATGTACTAGTGGAGAAGGGAACCATCTCACTATATCTTGTTACCATTCTCCATAACATCCCATTAGTGGAGAAGAGAACCGTCTCACTATATATGTTATATATATGTACTTGGTACACTTCACCATACCATTCTATTAGTGGAGAAGGGAACCATCTTGCTATATATTTTATATGCACTTGGTACCTTTCTCCATATCATCCCATTAGTGGAGAAGGAAGCCGTCTCACTATATATTTTTCATACACTTGGCACCCTTCTCCATATCATCCCATTAATGGGGAAAGGAACCATCTTACTATATATATTATAAACATTTGGTACCCTTATGCATATCATCGCATTAGTGGAGAAAGGAACCATCTCACTATATAGTTTATATGCGCTTGGTACCTTTCTCTGCCTTCGGGGAGAAATGTTCTTACTTTTAATGAACATTTTGAAAAATGAATATGTCTTCGTTCTCGACGAACCTATAAATTTATCACGATGTCTTCTTAAAGTGAAGACATACAATAACATTATTATTACATTCTCCGTGGTATTTTTGAAAATACCAACTGCCTTACGGGTAAAAGACAAAGGACCGTATTCATAAAGCAACTTAAACTTGTTAAAATGTTTATCAAAAGAGGTTATGACCCTATCATTTTGTAACGTACTGCATGCTTGGTGGTGGACCCTTTTACAGTTCGCCACTATGCTTTCCTCTTTAATTGTACGATGACCGGACAAGCTGTGGACCCTGCACCACAACAAACATCTCCAAACGTTTAACTTCTTGTCTTACTGCCGTTAAAGATCACGTTAAACTATACTGTGATAAAACTTATGAAAACTCTGGGATTAATTTATTTTGGCCTAAAAAAAATTCAGGAGACGTTCTTGATAACATTTTCAGTAAAGGTCAAATTTCATCCATAAGCACTTATGACTTCTCTACACTATATACAACCTTACCACATCACCTTATTAAAGACAATCCAATTTCTCTTATTCAAAAAACATTCGCTAGAGAAAATACTACATTTTTGGCATGTAATAATATTAAAGCGTTTTTTACTAATGCAGTTTAGACAATTATACATGTGGACTTGCTATGAAGTTTGTGAAGCACTCATCTTCCTATTAGATAACCACCGTTTATAGACAAATTGTTGGTATCCCTATGGGTACGAACTGTGCACCACTTGTCGCAGATTTGTTTTTATTTTGCTATGAAAGAGATTTCATGTTGAGTCTTTCACCAGATACCCAGGCAGATGTTATTGAAGCCTTTAACGACACCTCTCGGTATCTGGATGACATATTGAACATTGACAACCCTTTCTTTCCAGCTATGGTTAATAATATTTATCCTAGAGAACTTCAGCTTAACAAAGCCAATATATCTGATAATAACGCTTCTTTCCTTGATTTAGATCTCTCGATTGAAAATAGTGAAATAATTAGCAAACTCTATGACAATAGAGATGATTTTAATTTTGACATTGTTAATTATCCCCCACTTGGATGGGGATGTTCCCCGAGCAATTTCTTATGGGGTGTATGTATCTCAACTTATTCGTTTTTCAAGAGCTTGTACTCGAGTTGAGGACTTTAATATTCGTAATCATTGTATAACTAAAAAGCTACTCAATCAGGGTTACCGTTACCATAAACTTCGTAAAACCTTTGCAAAATTGTATTATCGTAACCCTGATCTTCTTTCCAAATATAAAAGTAAGTTAAGGACTCTTCTGCGACAAGTACTATCACAACCTGACTTCTATGGTGATGTGATTTATAAACTTCGTAAGATTCTTGTTCATAATCACTTTCATACTGTCTTTGTTAAACTTGTTAAAAACGTTTATCAAAAAAGGTTATGACCCTATCATTTTGCAACGTACTGCATGCTTGGTGGTGGAAGCTTTAACAGTTTGCCACTATGCTTTCCTCTTTAATTGTACGATGACCGGACAGGCTGTGGACCCTATGATGACGCCTACCTAAAGCCCATTGGGACGGTGGCGTTTGATGTTTGTCTATGATCTTTCTTGTCGTGCCCTTAAAGGTTTATTCTCTTGTTGCTCTGGCTTCTGCCAAGTCAGTGTGGCTTTCTAAGCTATTGTTTTTTTGTATTATATTTACACGAGCATATTGTGTTTTAATTTTATTGCCTATTGATGCTGCCTTGTTGGTTAGAGATTAGATCATGGCGGGGATTTCTTTATTTACACTGTCCTGTTTTAATGGGATGACAGTAGGGTAAGTGTGAGGTTTGGTGCACCCTAGGAACCTGTTTAAACCCCCAGTGGACTACTTTGCCACTGACCGTTCCAAGGCGGTAGCCCTATTGTCAAACCTTTTGTGTTTGTGATGTCGTTTGCATTTATTATTACTATTGCCATCTTGTTTGTCTGTTTGCGTGTTTGTTTCTGTGTTTTGTGGTTGACTGTCCTCCTTGAATGCAATTTTCCCCGTCCGATCTTTTTATATTTCTTTAGGTGTTCATTGTCCAAAATTAAATTTCATGCGGACTCCCTCTCTCAAATATATCCCAGACAGGGTGAAACACAGGATATGCCATTCATAATCAAAAGTAAAGTTTAAAATAATAACTATTTCCCGTACAATATTATTAGACTGTCAAGTTCCATCAATAGCATGCCGTTAGTCACAGAAACTTTGCCAGCATATCATCAATATGACCAGTCTACAACATTAGCGACACTATAGAGCATCGATCTTAAAGATAAAATTAAAAGCTCTGATGAAATTCAGGGTTATTGAATACATGCCGCTATATAAGAAAGGCAATGTGTAATACGTGTTGAATTGTAGCTTATTTGTACGCATTTGTATTCACATGTACATTATTATGATTGTGTGTCTGCCGTTGATTGATATGTTAGCTTAGCTATGACACATGGACATGTTTATCGTCTTTTGGTTTAATTAAATACATCTATCTATCTATCATTATAACAAACAAATCCATCATAAAGTATATAAACAAATATGATTACGTATTCCAGGCTTAATAAATCGAATTAAGATTATCAATTTCTGTCATATAACACTTCTCAAAAATAAAGTGCATAACATAAGTATTCCATCTTTCATTGCAATTGTATTTATGCATTAAAAGTGATAAAGGTTTGCTATAATGTCAGTAAAGTAAACATCTACATGGGAAAACAATCAATGCATGTTCTTTTCATGCTTAAATACCATTACCATGACTATATTTTAATAATAAGATTAGTTTCCCTACTCGGTGGACGGCTTTCCCAATTACTTGGTGAAACCGTTAGCCGAAATGTTTGTTTAACAAATATGGAAATAGCGAATTTGGCCAAATTGCTTCGTAAGTTTATTTGCCAGGTCGATGGTATAGCTCATTATTTAAGTACCTCCTCTGGGATTACTTTCTTTAACAGTGCTACTAGACTGGCATGCGTATTGACTTACTCTGGAGTTTAAGAAAATTTGTAGAATTCCGAGCTTCTGACTCGTACCGAGAACGGTATACAAATACTGATAAGGGTATCCCTTGGAATCAATACATACACATAAGATAGACAAGAGCATGCTATGATTCATTGAGTCCTTTCATGAGATGTTATTTAAAGTGCAACACCTCTCATGCCCCCTAGAATTTACTGGAAGTTATAATAGCCTAATTGAGTCTCCATAGCGCTTCATAGTAAAGTGGAAACGTTGACAACCTGCACAACTCTCAAACATTGTTAGAATTCTGGCAATTCGAGAAAATCGAGGGTTTTATATCTTCTAAAAAACATTTCTTCAGTTGAATATCAACACCGGGTCAAAGATCAACTTTATTTTTACCCCTTTCAATTGTATACCCTGTCTACTTTCACTTCTGAAATTTATATCGAAAACTGCCAAAACATGATGAGCTGCATTTTCAGATGTCAATAACATATGTTCAGAATACAGTTACAGACAAAACATAACAGGAAACTACAGTACAATTATGTTTTAACAAAGAAAAGATTGACACTCTTTTATACAGAACTCCTTTCGACTGCACCAGCCGAGCACATCCGGCTGATTAAGTGTAATATAACCTTCAGCGTTATTCCACTTTTAAGCCACACAGATTTGACGTGATTATCCCCAAGTACCTGTAAGTGATAACACTACTGATTTGGAGTCGGTGCGACTTTTACAGCCGCCAGCACGAAACAAACGCAAACCACTGAAACTGAAAACCCATATATATACACACAGAATACATCAAACAGTATGTACTTGTACAAACTTTCTTCATTTACCATAACATTACATATGTAACCGAACACAAGGAACAGATTCATTGTGTGATACGTTGAGACATTCGAAGTCTTCAACGCTCTCACATCATTCTATTAGTGGAGAAGGGAACCATTTCACTATATATGTTATATGCACTAGTTACCCTTCTCCATAACATCCCATTAGTGGAGAAGAGAACCATCTCACTAAATGGTACACTTCACCATATCATTCCATTAGTGGAGATGGGAACCATCTTGCTATATATTTTATATGCACTTGGTACCTTTCTCCATATCATCCCATTAGTGGAGAAGGAAGCCGTCTCACTATATATTGTTCCTGCACTTGGCACACTTCTCCATATCATCCCATTAATGGGGGAAGGAACCATCTCACTATATATATTATAAACATTTGGTACCCTTATGCATATCATCCCATTTGTGGAGAAAGGAACCATCTCACTATATAGTTTATATGAACTTGGTAACCTTCTTCATACAATCCCAATAGTGGAGAAGGTAATCATCTCACTATATCTTTTATATGCGCTTGGTACCTTTCTCTACCTTCGGGGAGAATTTTTTTTACTTGTAATGTACATTTTAAAAAATGAATATATCTTCGTTCTCGACGAACCTGTAAATTTATCACGATGTCTTCTTAAAGTAAAGACTGATACAATAACATTAATATTACATTCTCCGTTAAAATACCAACTGCCTTACGGGTAAGAGATCAGGGACCGTATTCATAAAGCAACTAGTGTAGAAAATATTACTTAAAGCTATAGAGTCCCTATATCAATCGATTTCTTCTTTGTAGGCGTGTCTTTATTTGTATCTTCATGTTCACCAGGTCATGTCGAAATCGGGTATTTAAGCGAGCAAATATAGCGAAGGAAATCATTTACTGTATATACATCGACCAGTGCACATCGTACCTATACACAGGTAACAGTAATTTTTACAACAAAAAAAGTTAGCTTCTTTCGGGGTTCGAACACACGACCTTCTGATTTCAAGTCCTGTGCTCTATCCACTGAACTACAACGCTACTTGATAAAATAGTATACTAACTACCATATATATTATGAGGCAAAATAACTTAACATATTTGAACGCAACTAATGATGGATCAGTAAATATGCAGACCATATTGTCGCACGTGTAAATTAACATTGCCTGGTGTAATACTGTATCTTATCAATATGAAACTAATACTTCGCCTCAAATCAACCATATCTCGACTTGTTATTTAGCGCTTGATGAGTTTGTTTGCGATCTTATTATTACGTCATGCCTATTTAGTGTTAAAAATGCTACAAAATATCAATAAATAGCAGTGGTTCAGCGTACATCTTTCAAATCTTACAAGTGCAAGGCTGTGGTTCAAATCCCGTTCCGGGCAACTATTTTTTTATCACATATATTCTGGTGCCGTATATTTATCGATGTTACCTGTACGGAGGCTAAATAAAAATGTGAAATTTTACGTATCGATTTCTCCTTATATACCGACTTTTGGGGTGTTCGTCGATTTGAAACTACTTCACACATGACTCATTCATATTCATGAGTTATTACCAGTTAAAATAGGGACTGTACAGCTTTAAGTCAAAATTTAAGATTCTTACATATTTTCAAATATCGTTATTAACATTTTTCATTCTCCACCATGTTGCAGTTTTGGGAAATTACAATAGTCTTAATTTATGTTTAATTGCCCTTTAACATATAGAAGTTAAGTTTTAGGTTTTCATTGTCCAAAATATAAGTTCACGCTGACTCTCTCTCAAATAAATCCCAGACAGTGTGTAACACGGGATATGTCATTCATAATCAAAAGTAAAGTTTAAAATAATAACTATTGCCCATACAATATTATTAGGCTGTCAAGTTTCATCAATAGCATGCCGTTAGTCACAGAAACTTTGGCAACATATCATCAATATGGCCAGTCTACAACATTAGCGACACTACAGAGCACCGATTTTAAGATAAAATTAAAAACACTGATATAATTCAGGGTTATTGAATACATGCCGCTATATAAGAAAGGCAATGTGTAATATTTGTTGAAATGTAGTTTAATTGAACTCATTTGTATTCACATGTACATTATTATGATTGTGTGTCTGCCATTGATTATATGATTATATCAATCAATGGCAGACACAGAATCATAATAATGTACATGTGAATTGCTTATCTATAACACATGGACATGTTTATTGTATTTTGGTTTAATAAAATACATCTATCTGTCTATCATTATAACAAAGAAATCCATCATAAAATATATAAACAAATATGATTACGTATCTCTCTTAATATATCGAATTAAGATTATCAATTTCTATCATATAACACTTCTCAAAAATAGAGTGCATAACACAAGTATTCCATCTTTCATTGCAATTGTATTGATGCATTAAAAGTGATACACTTATGCTATAATGTCAGTAAAGTTAATATCTACATAGGAAAAAATTAATGAATGTTCTTTTCATGGTTAAAGACCATTACCATGACTATATTTTAATAATAAGATTAGTTTCCCTACTCGGTGAACGGCTCTCCCAATTACTTGGTGAAACCGTGAGCCGTAATGTTTGTTTAACAAATGTGGAAATAGCGAATTTGGCCAAATTGCTTCGTAAGTTTATTTGCCAGGTCGATGGTACAGCTCATTATTTAAGTACCTCCTCTGGGATTACTTTCATTAACAGTGCTACTAGACTGGAATGCGTATTGACTTACTCTGGAGTTTAAGAAAATTTGTAGAATTCCGAGCTTCTGACTCGTACCAAGAACGGTATAAAAATACTGGTAAGGGTATCCCTTGGAATCAACACACACAAATAAGATAGACAAGTAGCAGGCTATGATTCATTGAGTCTTTTCATGAGAGGTTATATAAAGTGCAACACCTCTCATGCCCCCTAGAATTTACTGGAGGTTATAATAGCCTAAATGAGTCTCCATAGCGCTTCCATAGTAAAGTGAAAATGTTGACAACCTGTTAAAATCTCAAACCTTGTTAGAATTATTGTAATTCGAGAAAATCGACGGTCTCATATCTTCTTAGAAACATTTCTTCAGTGTATATCAGCACCGGGTCAAAGCTCAACTTTACTTTTACCCCTTTCAATTGTAGACCCTGTCTACTTTCACTTCTGAAATTTATATCGAAAACTGCCAAAACATGATGAGCTGCATTTTCAGATATCAATAATATATGTTCAGAATACAGTTACAGCCAAAACATGACAGGAAACTACAGTACAATTATGTTTTAAGAAAGAAAAGATTGACACTGTTTTATACAGGACTCCTTTCGACTGCACCAGGCGAGCACATCCGACTGATTTAGTGTAATATAACCTTGAGCGTTATTCCACTTTTAAGCCACACAGATGTGACATGATTATCCCAAAGGACCTGTAAGTGATAACACTACTGATTTGGAGTCGGTGCGACTTTGACAGCCGCCACACAGCACGAAACAAACGCGAACCACTGAAAACGCATATATATACACACACAGAATACATCAAACAGTATGTACTTGTACAAACTTACTTCATTTACCATAACATTACATATGTAACCGAACACAAGGAACTGATTCATTGTGTGATACGTTGAGACATTCGAAGTCTTCAACGCACTCACATCATTCCATTAGTGGAGAAGGGAACCATTTCACTATATATGTTATATGCACTAGTTACCCTTCTCCATAACATCCCATTAGTGGAGAAGAGAACCATCTCACTACTTGGTACACTTCACCATATCATTCCATTAGTGGAGTAGGAAGCCGTCTCACTATATATTGTTCCTGCACTTGGCACACTTATCCATATCATCCCATTAATGGGGAAAGGAACCATCTCACTATATATATTATAAACATTTGGTACCCTTATGCATATCATCCCATTAGTGGAGAAAGGAACCATCTCACTATATAGTTTATATGAACTTGGTACCATTCTCCATACAATCCCAATAGTGGAGAAGGTAATCATCTCACTATATCTTTTATATGCGCTTGGTACCTTTCTCTACCTTCGAGGAAAATGTTTTTTACTTGTACATTTTAAAAAATGAATATATCTTCGTTCTCGACGAACCTGTAAATGTATCACGATGTCTTCTTAAAGTAAATACTGATACAATAACATTAATATTACATTCTCCGTGAAAATACCAACTGCCTTACGGGTAAGAGATCAGGGACCGTATTCATAAAGCAACTAGTGTAGAAAATATTACTTAAAGCTATAGAGTCCCTATATCAAACGATTTCTTCTTTGTAGGCGTGTCTTTATTTGTAACTTCATGTTCACCAGGTCATGTCGAAATCGGGTATTTAAGCGAGCAAATATAGCGAAGGAAATCATTTACTGTATATACATCGACCAGTGCACATCGTACCTATACACAGGTAACAGTAATTTTTACAAAAAAAAAAGTTAGCTTCTTTCGGGGTTCGAACACACGACCTTCTGATTTCAAGTCCTGTGCTCTATCCACTGAACTACATCGCTACTTGATAAAATAGTATACTAACTACCATATATATTATGAGGCAAAATAACTTAACATATTTGAACGCAACTAATGATGGATCAATAAATATGCAGACTATATTGTCGCACGTGAAAATTAACATTTCCTGGTGTAATACTGTATCTTATCAATATGAAACTAATACTTCGCCTCAAATCAACCATATCTCGACTTGTTATTTAGCGCTTGATGAGTTTGTGTGCGCTCTTGATATTACGTCATGCCTATTTAGTGTTAAAAATGCTACAAAATACCAATAAATAGCAGTGGTTCAGCGTACATCTTTCAAATCTTACAAGTGCAAGGCTGTGGTTCAAATCCTGTTCCGGGCAACTATTTTTTTATCACATATATTCTGGTGCCGTATATTTATCGATGTTACCTGTACGGAGGCTAAATAAAAATGTAAAATTTTACGTATCAATTTCTCCTTATATACCGACTTTTGGGGAGTTCGTCGATTTGAAACTACTTCACACGTGACTCATTCATGTTCATGAGTTATTACCAGTTACAATAGGGACTGTACAGCTTTAAGTCAAAATTTAAGATTCTTACATATTTTCAAATATCCTTATTAACATTTTTCATTCTCCACCATGTTGCAGTTTTGGGAAAAATACAATAGTCTTAATTTGTGTTTAATTGCCCTTTAACATAAAGAAGTTAAGTTTTAGGTTTTCATTGTCCAAAATATAAGTTCACGCTGACTCTCTCTAAAATATATCCCAGACAGGGCGTAACACGGGATATGTCATTCATAATCAAAAGTAAAGTTTAAAATAATAAATATTGCCCATACAATATTATTAGGCTGTCAAGTTTCATCAATAGCATGCCGTTAGTCACAGAAACTTTGGCAACATATCATCAATATGACCAGTCTACAACATTAGCGACACTACAGAGCACCGATTTTAAGATAAAATTAAAAACACTGATATAATTCAGGGTTATTGAATACATGCCGCTATATAAGAAAAGCAATGTGTAATATTTGTTGAAATGTAGTTTAATTGAACTCATTTGTATTCACATGTACATTATTATGATTGTGTGTCTGCCATTGATTATATGATTATATCAATCAATGGCAGACACAGAATCATAATAATGTACATGTTAATTGCTTATCTATAACACATGGACATGTTTATTGTCTTTTGGTTTAATAAAATACATCTATCTGTCTATCATTATAACAAAGAAATCCATCATAAAATATATAAACAAATATGATTACGTATCTCTCTTAATAAATCGAATTAAGATTATCAATTTCTATCATATAACACTTCTCAAAAATAGAGTGCATAACATAAGTATTCCATCTTTCATTGCAATTGTATTTATGCATTAAAAGTGATACATTTATGCTATAATGTCAGTAAAGTAAATATCTACATAGGAAAAAATTAATATATGCTCTTTTCATGGTTAAAGACCATTACCATGACTATATTTTAATAATAAGATTAGTTACCCTACTCGGTGGACGGCTTTCCCAATTACTTGGTGAAACCGTTAGCCGTAATGTTTGTTTAACAAATGTGGAAATAGCGAATTTGGCCAAATTGCTTCGTAAGTTTATTTGCCAAGTCGATGGTATAGCTCATTATTTAGGTACCTCCTCTGGGATTACTTTCTTTAACAGTGCTACTGCAATGCTTATTGACTTACTCTGGAGTTTAAGATAATTTGTAGAATTCCGAGCTTCTGACTCGTACCAAGAAGGGTATAAAAATACTGGTAAGGGTATCCCTTGGAATCAACACACACAAATAAGATAGACAAGTAGCAGGCTATGATTCATTGAGTCTTTTCATGAGAGGTTATATAAAGTGCAACACCTCTCATGCCCCCTAGACTTTACTGGAGGTTATGATAGCCTAAATGAGTCTCCATAGCGCTTCCATAGTAAAGTAAAAATGTTGACAACCTGTTAAAATCTCAAACCTTGTTAGAATTATGGTAATTCGAGAAAATCGAGGGTCTCATATCTTCTAAGAAACATTTCTTCAGTTTATATCGACACCGGGTCAAAGATCAACTTTATTTTTACCCCTTTCAATTGTAGACCCTGTCTACTTTCACTTCTGAAATTTATATCGAAAACTTCCAAAACATGATGAGCTGCATTTTCAGATATCAATAACATATGTTCAGAATATAGTTACAGCCAAAACATAACAGGAAACTACAGTAAAATTATGTTTTAAGAAAGAAAAGATTGACACTGTTTTATACAGGACTCCTTTCGACTGCACCAGGCGAGCACATCCGACTGATTTAGTGTAATATAACCTTGAGCGTTATTCCACTTTTAAGCCACACAGATTTGACGTGATTATCCCCAAGGACCTGTAAGTGATAACACTACTGATTTGGAGTCGGTGCGACTTTGACAGCCGCCACACAGCACGAAACAAACGCGAACCACTGAAAACGCATATATATACACACACAGAATACATCAAACAGTATGTACTTGTACAAACTTACTTCATTTACCATAACATTACATATGTAACCGAACACAAGGAACTGATTCATTGCGTGATACGTTGAGACATTCGAAATCTTCAACGCACTCAAATCAGTCCATTAGTGGAGAAGGGAACCATCTCACTATATCTTGTTACCATTCTCCATAACATCCCATTAGTGGAGAAGAGAACCGTCTCACTATATATGTTATATGTACTTGGTACACTTCACCATACCATTCCATTAGTGGAGAAGGGAACCATCTTGCTATATATTTTATATGCACTTGGTACCTTTCTCCATATCATCCCATTAGTGGAGAAGGAAGCCGTCTCACTATATATTTTTCATACACTTGGCACCCTTCTCCATATCATCCCATTAATGGGGAAAGGAACCATCTTACTATATATATTATAAACATTTGGTACCCTTATGCATATCATCGCATTAGTGGAGAAAGGAACCATCTCACTATATAGTTTATATGCGCTTGGTACCTTTCTCTGCCTTCGGGGAGAAATGTTCTTACTTTTAATGTACATTTTGAAAAATGAATATGTCTTTGTTCTCGACGAACCTTTAAATTTATCACGATGTCTTCTTAAAGTGAAGACATACAATAACATTATTATTACATTCTCCGTGGTATTTTTGAAAATACCAACTGCCTTACGGGTAAAAGACAAAGGACCGTATTCATAAAGCAACTTAAACTTGTTAAAATGTTTATCAAAAGAGGTTATGACCCTATCATTTTGCAACGTACTGCATGCTTGGTGGTGGACCCTTTTGCAGTTCGCCACTATGCTTTCCTCTTTAATTGTACGATGACCGGACAAGCTGTGGACCCTGCACCACAACAAACATCTCCAAACTTTTAACTTCTTGTCTTACTGCCGTTAAAGATCACGTTAAACTATACTGTGATAAAACTTATGAAAACTCTGGGATTAATTTATTTTGGCCTATAAAAATTTCAGGAGACGTTCTTGATAACATTTTCAGTAAAGGTCAAATTTCATCCATAAGCACTTATGACTTCTCTACACTATATACAACCTTACCACATCACCTTATTAAAGACAATCCAATTTCTCTTATTCAAAAAACATTCGCTAGAGAAAATACTACATTTTTGGCATGTAATAATATTAAAGCGTTTTTTACTAACGGCAGTTTAGACAATTATACATGTGGACTTGCTATGAAGTTTGTGAAGCACTCATCTTCCTATTAGATAACCACCGTTTATAGACAAATTGTTGGTATCCCTATGGGTACGAACTGTGCACCACTTGTCGCAGATTTTTTTTTATTTTGCTATGAAAGAGATTTCATGTTGAGTCTTTCACCAGATACCCAGGCAGATGTTATTGAAGCCTTTAACGACACCTCTCGGTATCTGGATGACATATTGAACATTGACAACCCTTTCTTTCCAGCTATGGTTAATAATATTTATCCTAAAGAACTTCAGCTTAACAAAGCCAATATATCTGATAATAACGCTTCTTTCCTTGATTTAGATCTCTCGATTGAAAATAGTGAAATAATTAGCAAACTCTATGACAGTAGAGATGATTTTAATTTTGACATTGTTAATTATCCCCCACTTGGATGGGGATGTTCCCCGAGCAATTTCTTATGGGGTGTATGTATCTCAACTTATTCGTTTTTCAAGAGCTTGTACTCGAGTTGAGGACTTTAATATTCGTAATCATTGTATAACTAAAAAGCTACTCAATCAGGGTTACCGTTACCATAAACTTCGTAAAACCTTTGCAAAATTGTATTATCGTAACCCTGATCTTCTTTCCAAATATAAAAGTAAGCTAAGGACTCTTCTGCGACAAGTACTATCACAACCTGACTTCTATGGTGATGTGATTTATAAACTTCGTAAGATTCTTGTTCATAATCACTTTCATACTGTCTTTGTTAAACTTGTTAAAAAGTTTATCAAAAATGGTTATGACCCTATCATTTTGCAACGTACTGCATGCTTGGTGGTGGAAGCTTTTACAGTTTGCCACTATGCTTTCCTCTTTAATTGTACGATGACCGGACAGGCTGTGGACCCTATGATGACGCCTACCTAAAGCCCATTGGGACGGTGGCGTTTGATGTTTGTCTATGATCTTTCTTGTCGTGCCCTTAAAGGTTTATTCTCTTGTTGCTCTGGCTTCTGCCAAGTCATTGTGGCTTTCTAAGCTATTGTTTTTTTGTATTATATTTACACGAGCATATTTGTGTTTTAATTATATTGCCTATTGATGCTGCCTTGCTGGTTAGAGATTAGATCATGGCGGGGATTTCTTTATTTACACTGTCCTGTTTTATTGGGATGACAGTAGGGTAAGTGTGAGGTTTGGTGCACCCTAGGAACCTGTTTAAACCCCCATTGGCCTACTTTGCCACTGACCGTTCCAAGGCGGTAGCCCTATTGTCAACCCTTTTGTGTTTGTGATGTCGTTTGCATTTATTATTACTTTGCCACTGACCGTTCCAAGGCGGTAGCCCTATTGTCAACCCTTTTGTGTTTGTGATGTCGTTTGCTTTTATACTTACTTTTGCCTTCTTGTTTGTCTGTTTGCATGTTTGTTTCTGTGTTTTGTGGTTGACTGTCCTCCTTGAATGCTACTATTCCTGTCCGATCTTTTTATATTTCTTTATGTAGAAAATATTACTTAAGTCAAATTTTCAGATTCTTACATATTTTCAAATATCCTTATTAACATTTTTGATTCTCCACCATGTTGCAGTTTTGGGAAAAATACAATAGTCTTATGTTTAATTGCCCTTTTAACATATAGAAGTTAAGTTTTAGGTGTTCATTGTCCAAAATCAAAGTTCACGCTGACTCTCTCTCTCTCTCAAATATATCCCAGACAGGGCGTAACACGGGATATGTCAATCATAATCAAAAGTAAAGTTTAAAATAATAAATATTGCCCATACAATATTATTAGACTGCCAAGTTTCATCAATAGCATGCCGTTAGTCACAGAACCTCTGGCAGCATATCATCAATATGACCAATGTACAACATTAGCGACACTATAAAGCATCGATTTTAAGATAAACGTTTAGCTGTGGGTTTTATTAATACATAGCAGTATTTAAACTATAAAGCAGATGTCTTAAAATGATAGAAAAAGGTGTTTAAATAATAGAATTTTGACTTAAGTTAGGATTTTGGTTAAAAAAAACTTAATGAAAGCGGGCCCTTATCTTTAAGTTGGCTGTAATCTCGTACAATGAAGTTGTTTCTAATAGTTTGTGTTAAAAGAGATAAATAGAGGATATTTGTTGTTTTGGAGTGAATAACATATTTTATTTCATCGAGAATTGAGAAAACTTTATATTTTCACGAATGAGATGAAATAAAATATGTTATTCACGACAAGACAACAAATTTTCTTTTTATATGTTTAGAGAAACTATAAAAGTAGTCCCGGCAGCTACTATGAAATAAAACTCTATATTCCACAGTGTGGAATAACACTTTTATTTCACTGATAAAATACAGTATTTCATTGCATATCATAAAATAAAGTATTTTTTCTCACAATACACGAAAGAGATATATGTCTCATACTGAATATGACCTTTTATTTTTTTATGTATTTATTTTTTTGAGTTCAGTGATTTTATTGTTTGGTCGGAAAATAAATTATTCTATGCGAAAATACATACAGTTAGCACTGATAAACAAAAAAACTAAAACATGCAGATCTATTATTTGTTTACATGTATAAATACTATATCTGACATTATATCTGTTTTTTTTTACTTTTTGACAAATCCTTGTGTGGCTGTCTAAACCCAAGTGCGTGCTTAAAAAGGCGTATAGACACTATTAAAATAATCACCAATAAAAAATCAGAAGATGATCTATGCTTGCTGAATATGTAATACTAAATAACATTTGAATAAAATCAAATCATTCTGAACAATATACATGGAATAAACAATAATACATTTTCACATATGTGTGAGCATTTCGCAACTTACAATTTTCAATTTTAGACTGTTTTTGCAAACATGTTTGTAAAATGTTTAAAGAAACAATATGACCTTTTATGATGCCACAAAGGATTATCACATTTCGGTTACACCATATGCAGGTGCTGTTGTTGCTTAATGAATAGGGATAGCTCTCTACGTCACCTATTTTGTGACGTCGTGATCTGTAATTTATGTTGTTTTCTTCGGGAAAAATGTAACCTTTGATTTATATATGCCTGAATTATGAACTAATCGGACACTCACACAGTGATTGCAGTACGTTTACTGTAATAAAAGGGATACTGCTACATGGACAGTTGATTTGTTGGTTGAATGGTGTTTTACGTCATTTCAAGCACATGTTAGACTATATATGATGGTAAATGTGTTAGTGCAGAGGCAGACAATCCACTTTTTCCTGATACTGTATACCTCCCGCCATACGTAAGAATCGACACGTTCTCACCTATAAGTCGTGCTTCCAGTGGGATTTAAACCCGTAGCGGTGAGAGCGATAATGTTCAAACGTAGCGCCTTTACCATCCCTGCCACGAAGACGCTTACTACGAATGAGGTACATGGGTAGAAGCATGCCCATAATATTAATATACTCACGAAGATAATGTTTGTAGATTTTTTCGGTGAGGGTGATTACGAAGGTGTTAATTTGTAAAGATCAACGTACATGATCTTCTATATGCTATACTTATATTACCTACTAAAGCTACATAGTTTTTTAGAAGATATAGCCTGGCGGGGTATTATATTTACACTGTCCCGTTTTATATGGATAACAAAAAAACATCATAGAACCTGCCAGTGGTTTAAACTCCCTTAGGCCTTTTCGCCACCGACCGCTCCAAGGCGCTAGCCCTATTGTCAACTCGTTTGTGTTTATGATATCACATGCCGTGATCCTTAATAACATATTATAATTGTTGTTTGATTTAATACTGTTCTGTGAAAGCTACATTTCCTGTTCGGCTTTTATATCTACTTATAAGACGCCCACAATGGAAGCTTAACAATTATTTCAGGCAAACTGTTCGTCCTTGTTTGGCATTTATGTATATACGAACGGATAAGTGATTCTATTTTCGGAACATAGCGAGAACAATTTTTTTTTTAAAAATCCCGTGGGATATATAAAAGACACGAGTACAGGAAATTCGAAATGTGTTTTGTATAATTACGAATAGTTCACATATTGCTGTTTCCGTAATGTGGTCTGTAAAATCGCTTACTTTCTTCCCCACGCAAACCATTTGAACATGCGGCAGTGATAAAGTAACTTTTTGTATGTATATTGCATGAAATACAAATTTCATTATACGTTTCTTTTCATCTACACTACATGGTTTCTCTCTCTCACACACACACACACACACGAGCGCGCGCACCATCCATTAATCCATCCACCCATCCTCAAATCCTTAATTTCACCAAATGGCTTAAACACACTGTTCTAGGTAATTTATATGCTAAGAACAAATACACCACATCTCTGAGCCTTCATTACGTGATCCACACATTGTTTTGAATCAGTATAGGTATTTATACAAGTGTTTACATACTCTTTAAAACAGTAAAGTAAAAACTAGAAAATCGAGCGCGTAATTCAAATGTACCATATGAAACATCAACATCAAAATTTGTCTTAAAAAAATATAATCCGCATTTATAATTCTATTCAGTAACATAATATATAAATATGCTTAATTAAAGGAACCTACGAGATAATTTTATATATGTATTCTTTCTTCAACTTATTTATTCAAAATCAAAACACAGTCCACGTTTCAGGAGGGAAAACAATTCTATTTAATATTTCGGAGACACAAGGACACGCGTCCAGTTTTAGTTTCAGAAGATTTCAATTGCATTAACATGCACTATATTCCCTTTCGAGGCATAACACTAGAACGCGAAATAATGGTTAAAGAATATCATGCTGGAAGAAGTATGCGATATATTTTGTCAAATTGATAAAATGCGTACTTTGGAAGAAGAAACTGGGGATTTTTTTTATTTCATTTATTTTTAAAAGCTATAAGCTGTTTGAATGAGAGCAAAAGCTACGGGTCCCGGATCGACTTAAGTGAAATCATGTGAGAATCGCGTTCATTTTAATCTAAAATGATTGTCTTTAGTAAACTGATATAACGGTACTTCAAACATACCGGAAATAGTTAATTCAATCCTGACATTGAAATTTTAACGATATTGGAAAACAGAAACGCTCTATAACACGTTTTGAAATACGTAATGATTTTAAGAAATAGATACTGATACCATATATATATACACTATCTAAGACTCCGCAATAAATGAAAATGTGTCGACATTTAAACCCTATTCAGATTAGATAATATAGATCAAGTGAAACTTATGTTTGATTCTAATAAATTTAGTAAAAACATGAACGAGATGGTAACGTGTAATGTGTGTATTCATTCTTGTATTGTCGTGCCCTTAATGGTTTATTCTCTTGTAGCTCTGGCTTCTGCCAAGTCACTGAGTACTTGCTGTGTGGCTTTCCATGCCTTTGTCCTTATATTCATATACATATGATCATCTTTATGTTGTACTTATATTAAGAAGTTTTAAACGGCAATGGCTGCCTTACGTGGTTATTGGCACGACTCATAATATTCGTACGAGGGCTTTAGCAATATATGGCATTATGACGAGTGCCAATAACCACTTAAGGCACAACATTGCCGTTTAATGACTTTTTTATTATATACCTACGCCTACGCCTACGCCCCCACCCAACTACACACTCTAAAAAACTGCAGCGGTTTTCTGCTTGTTAACCCAACAAATATGTTTACGCCCCCTAAGAAATGGCGCACATTTTTGTTGTTGCTTGTCAACACATTTTTGGAAACCTTACGCCCTCCCCATCCCCACCCCTGCACCCTCTAACATGAAATCCTGGATCCGCTCCTGTTTACGATTAGGTAACATTATCTACGACATTGTCAGATGTACAATTTCATTTAAGGGTGCCCTCTGGTGAGTATCATTATAACAAGAATTTTTAATTTCCCTGTTTTTTATGAAGACTAACATATTACTAGGTAGTTTCTGGAAATATAATGGTGTGTTGGTGATTTAACTTTTTAGCAATATTAATCTTTTTTAAAACACCCCCAAAGCCCAAAGTGGAGATTTAAATTCAGAAGCAGCTGAAAATGGGGTATGGCTTTAGAAATCACCCAATAGTTTAGATAAAAAAAGAAATAAATGAAAAAAAGTTATGGGAAGCTAAACAGGTATCAATACAAAAGTAAGAAAATCCTTAAAATGATATAAATAGGAGAAATCTTTGAAGTTTTTAATTTCAGCACAATTTCTAAAGAAACAAAAACAAAAACAAATCACAGAAAATTGCATTTTTGGCAACATTTGGGCAAGACAAACTTATAGAAATAAATAATAACAAGAAATTTGTAATAAACTGGTATATAATAGAGAAGTATAAGATTATCAAATAAATGTGATAAAAAAGATACGTTCATCTAAAAGAGTTAACAATTAAAAATGTTAAAGACCCATCATTTCATTACAGAAAAATATAGATATATGTGCTTTGGTTTTATTTTTTTTATATCAAAAGTCATTAAAATGACTGGCATACATGCATCTGATATACAAACATCACTTATAATTGAATTACACATAGTGTATCAGTATATAATATACACAATATGACCAAATAACGTTAAAAGAGGTGTTGATTTCCCCACCCACTTCATTTTGTATGGTATATTTTATCCGACTGTTGTATTTGCTTGTGTTAAAATAGCATCTGCCATGTTAGAATTAAAATTAACGTTAACACAATGTTATATCAAATTCAAATAATTTATCTCTAAATCAGAAGCATGTCGTGTTTTCAGCCCTCTTAATATAATTCCAGCACATATTATCTCAGTAACTGTGGTAAAGTGTGCGATATACCATTATTGTGAATAAATGAAACCCTAACGCTGGTATGTCGCACAATATACCAAAGTTTAGAGATCAGGGCCCCGTTTTATGAAACAACTTACGACCATTTTGATCGTAAATCAGTTTCTTAAATGCTTCACTATAAATTACACTTTTCAAATAAACGTGATTTCATTTAATTTTCTTATACATGTGATAGTTCTGCACTAATTGCAAAAATAATTTTCTACATTGAATGCTTACGTGATGAAAAAGAAAGTTTTTAAAATGTGAGACTTATCGTAAGATGTTCAATAAAACGGGGCCCTGATGTGTAGGAATTATATATCGAGGCTAAAGGCCTAAAGGCCTCGGGCACATATAGGGTCTCAGGGATGATACAGTGGCTGATATGAAAACTGACATATAATAATCTATAATTATCGAAATAAATCAATGTGTGGGGTTCATGATTGTGAACATGTATACTAAGTATCAAGGATGTATGACTAATGATTTTGGAACATCTTCCCACTTTTTACAACATCCACATACGCGTTGAGGGAAAATATGCGCAGTTCACGCTAAATCGTCACTGAGGATACTCTTAAGGCATAACATTGCCGTTTAGTGACTTTTTTTTTATTACATACCTGTTAGAAATAAAACTCAATAGATCTACAAGATTATTGATTTATTTATGTTAGCGCTCTCTCACCGGCTATTTTGTTAACGTCTGACCGCGTATTAAAAACTCTTTCTTTGACGTCAGTCCTTTGCCGTCAGTCCTAGTCACGACGTCATAAACGTTCAAACCAAACATGACGTTTTCTCGATTTATTGCTGCACGGCAAAACGCCGTTCCAATAACCGCTTATTTTTGTGCACGCTTCCGGTTTAGAGCTCCGGTTACCCTTTTCCACCTATATAAATGTGTTACTATTTATAGTAAGGTATATAATAATGCCTATTAATGCTGCCTTGTTTGTTGGAGGATATAGCCTGACGGGTGGTTATTTATATACACTGTCCCGTTTAATAAGGATATGGTAAGTGTATAGATTGGTGCACCTAAGTACCTAACACCCAGCGGCCTTATTACCACAGACCATTCCAAGACGGTAATTTACTCCTTTTGTCAAGTTGACTCTTTTATGTAACTGGTGCTGCATACTTTGCTTCTGTTTATCTTCGTTATTGCTATTTGCTTGCAATGCGTGGTTTTTAGTTGTCTCCCCTTTTCAGTAGTTTCTGACATTCACACTAGCGTTTGTTTAGTGCTGTGTGGCGGCCGTATGCAGTTGCCCCGATTACAAATCAGTAGTGTTATTACGTACTGGTCCGTTGGGAGCTTCAATCCCAATGTTCGTGGCTTTAAAGTAGAATACCGCTTAAGCCTGTGCTAGGAGCCGTAAGAGGTGTTGCACTGGACATTATCTCTCATGAACAGAGCAACACCTCTCACTAACATACTCAATAAAACCGAGTCCGCTACTTTATCTCTTGTTTATGTTTGTTGCTTCCAAGGAATCCCCTTTTCAGTATTTATTGTATAGCTACATTTGCAATCTATAAATGCCTTATGTGTTGCCCTTCTTTAATGAAATGACATACAGGTCGATCGATCAGGTTCTCATAGAAGTGTTGTATTGTTTATATTGTAATTGTCACTAGCAAGCTTTCGTTATACAGTGATGGCATCTTGAGCATTTCTTAGTAGTTCGGCAAAATTGCTGCTGTAAACTAAAGCTGTAAACTCGTTTGTTGTTTCATTAGACACAATTTGCGCAATAACTTATTATTTCTCACAGATTGAGTATCCGATCAGGTGTGGTCGATCTCTGACTTACCAATAAATTTCCCGAATCGAAAATCGATAAAAATAGACAGGGTATATTTGTTATTAGAACTAAATCAGCCTTGTTGTAACTATACGAATAAATAGCTGGAGATGCGCATAATACTTCGCACTATCAATTTTCGGTATCGTGAACGATCGTCTTGAAGTATTGACTGAACGGAAAATGTCAGTTATTTAATTTTGTTACAAATACTTCATAATGCCATGCCATTGTAATGCAAAACCCACACTTGTGATCATTCTAATTCTTGGCATTTTCGAATAAAATATTTTTCAGACCAAATTAAACTATTTAGTGCTTTATTTCAAAACAAGACTTGCTATTACATGTTTGTGTTAATTGATTGACACATTGACAGATGTTGATATTAATGGCGCAGCTAATACGGACAATCATGAAAAGAGCATCTACATTGCAAGTAAATTGCATGGCAAATTCATTTGCTCATATTCTTAGGCTATGCGTGGCAGAATATAATATAATTAACATAATTAGCAGATATATGCAGGGCATTATGTTTGAAACGATTATTGAAAATAATTAACAAAATAATTTCATCTACCTGCCTCACAGATATTATAATTTCCTTCTTATTTCAATGTAAAGTGGGGTAATGTCAATTTTTAAAACTTTGGTTCGTTATTGCGTTATAATGACAAGGTAAGTATCCATTGATTTTGCGGTTTTTGTAACTTGAAACCCAAAACTGTTATTTAGTGACGTTGAACCATGTTCTTTTTCATATTGGTATGTTTTAATATGAAATACGTTGTTTTAACTAAATGGGAGATAACTCTGATACTTACATTGGATCACAACTAATTTGTTGAAGAAAAGAACACCCGATGTCATGAAAATGTTTTATACTACTTCACATTATAAAATAGCACTCAATTTCTGGAAGCTAAATGTACATACGTATTTTCTAGACGAAAACTATTGTGTATATAGTATATTAGTCTAATTAAAGCAGGGTTCCAATGACCAGTACATGAAAAATGCTTATTAATAAATGCAGACAATTCTCAAGTTTTTGGGTCTGTGTGATCAAGATCGATTCAGGACGTTTCGGCACCAAACCATTTCGACACCTGGACGAATCGTCATCTAGACGCTTCGGCATCAAACCATTTCGGCATCTATTTTAATTTTTAAGCCTAGACTTTTCGGCACCCATTTATATTTGAGTATTATAATGAAGTAAAGAAGTAAAGTAATTAAATATTTTCTATAAGATCACTTGTAATTCATTTAAAATGCAAAGTTGATTGCCTTAACGGCAACTCCGAAGCGGTTTTGAGCCTGAATACAACTAAAACATGAACATAAATAGGGCCCATATGATAATCACTTGTAAAATTTAAGTAAATATGACTTTTATATTATATTGTAGCATGGTCACTGAAATTCCCTTTGTAATAGCTCAGGTGTAAATCGTTTAATTGAAAATACTTAAATATGTTCCCTTTAACATGTATAATAATGTATACCTAAGACCAAATAAAAACTTATCTGTATTCATACAGTATCTTTTAATTTTTCACTTTACCTTCATGTCATCTCCATATTGACGACTACAGGTATGTGACTTGAACAAAGCCTCCACAAACTAACCCATTATTAAAAATCGTCTATATATAACGCATGCGTTATACTTTTCTTGTTTCAGTATATATCACAAACAATTTACATAATAGTAAATTCTCTAGAATGCGCATAGGTGTTCCTTATAACACATGTATTCTCCAGAATACACATTACCTCATAATAATTATCAATGGTGTTGTCCCGTTAACAATTACGAATAACAGATGATCCGCAATCTAAGGGTCAGGGCCTTCGAGTGGTTTATGTTGTCCTCAACTGATTACTCGCTGTGCATGGTGTACAAGTTGTACATGCAACTTTCTAAAAAATATCAAATACTTTTGTTTATCAGATATTCACCTCTGCCAAGTTTTCTATTTATTTAGATAATTAAACTTAATCGCGTTTGTATATACAAAGAGAATATGATAAGTTTACAAGTTAGTTTCAATGGCAATACTTGGCAGTATGTTATGTTATATGTGTTTCCTATTCATTGAAAACCACTTTGCCAAACCCGTATTTGAACTCTCAGATCTGCGTCTTTAAAACAGCGAGTATTACGCAACCAATGGCTGTAAAATATATTTCATAATGAAAGCAGGAATAAAAGTCTAACAAGAAATTTAGAAAGTGATCAAGCAAACACATGCAAAAATCTCACTCTCAACCTATTTTCATCCCAATAAAACGGTACAATGTAAATACAGAAATAACCACCGGGCTATACACTGAACGACTTTAAAAACGCAACAGGAAATAAACTAAGATAACTGACATATTTCAATAGAAATTAAATTGTTTTAATTTCATCTATTCTATTTAGCCATATCTACAGCTGAATTGCTGAAAGTTTCATTCAAATTACATTAAACTTGTTAAATTCAAAATATAACAGTACTACCCACAAAAGCAAAAGTCACAATATCCATTATTAGCGGCAATGCACGCCTGACATCTCCTACGCATATTGGGATATACCGGGTAATAGTTTTGTGACTTTTGCTTTTGGGGCTCGTACTGTTATGCTCTGAAGTTAACAAGTTTATTGTTGATAAATTTTCAGCAATTTTCAGCAATTCAACTGTAGATATGGTTAAATAGAATAGATGAAACTAAAATTTAATTTCTATTGAAATATGTCAGTTATCTTAGTTTATTTCCCTGTTACGTTTTTAAAGTCGTTCAGTACATTCTATTCTCTAGCAAACAATGTTGATTAATAGGCAATACAATTATAACACAACGATGATCATGTATATATAATGTAAACAAAGCCTAGAAAGCCACAAAGTAAGTACCCAATGAATTGACAGAAGCGAGAACAATAAGAGATTAAACCATTAAGAGTATGACAAGACAATATTGAAAACAAACATCAAACGCTACCGTCCTTTTAGGATTGCGGTAGAAGTCATCATAAGGTTCTTTCAAATAAAGTTAACGCATGTATTTCCAGTAGTGTAGCTGCAAAAGTTCTCAAAAGATCACATCTGTCCTTCACAGGCTATCGACCTTCTCTCGGCAGCTAATGAGTTCATACAAAGCAATTTGCACATTAGGCATTATTTTCCCGGCGGATAGATTCGACAATTATCGTTTGACACCACGAGTCATTATAGTGCCATTACAGACGTGAAAATAGGGAATCTGCAGGAAATATTTCATGGTTTCATCTACCAAATCTGTTTGAAAAGTCGAACAGGAAAGGAAGCTTTCACAGAACACAGTCAAACAAATACACGCCCTAAGAATAACACTAGTTACATTGTTAATAAGAAATGAATTGAATTGAATTGGGGTTTTAAGGCGCACCAACGCTTGAAAGGTTATATGGCGCCTAACAGAAAAGAACATGCCAGGCTCATCCTCCATGTAAATCGAAATAAAATATAGAGAACGGGCCTAGAACCTGCTCACCCTGAACTGCAGAGATGCTGCAAATTCTATTGTAGACACTCCATTTACGCTGGAGCCACCTTATAGTTTTTCTGCCACTGCTCTAGTGATATGAGCGAGATGGCACCTGAAACAATGCAGGGGTCATGATGAAGACCTTTAATAAGCATGAACAAAAAATGACAAAGAAGCAAGGCATATGAAAATTTTCCATGTACAAGTATATGTTATATAAACATGTAAACGATATGGGTGCGTGTATTGCTCTTGATAGCTCGAGTTGTGTTTTTAAAATCAGAACGTACAAACTAGGAATACATTCCATACGTTACATCCTTATTCTCAATTTGACAAATTTGACAAAGTACATCTTCAGCTTTGGCTAAACGTACACCATATTGTATGAAGGATGTACGCATACAATGATAGTTGTATCACTACGTGTGTAGTGCGGTTTTGTTTTGTACGCTTGTTTCTGTTATTTTATTCTTTGATATTATCTTGCGGTTACTTTGTGGTCCCCACAGTATGGAAAAACTAACAAATGAAGAGCTTTTCAAATTATCGCTGTAAATGTATCTTAATGTTCCTCTATTCATGTGTACATGTATTTTAAACGATAACAAATGTATTGTACACTTTCACTTACTCAATGTAAAAGATAAATGGAAAACAAAATATCACTTTAATATGTAGTCACAATGTTGGAATCACCAAACATAATCTTCTAAATTAATAGTAAAATGTCGACTTATTTAATGTAAATGCCTCTACTGGGCAACCAGATATCACTTTAACAAATTGTCACAATGTTGGAATTACCAAACATAAATTTATTCAATATTTTTCAAATGGATATCCAAATGCAAAGGTATTTCTCTCTCTTAAAAACGATTTGTTATTCTCTTGCAAACCAATGTACTCCCTTCAACTGGGAAATAGATCTTTAAAAAGACTTTGGTCAACACAACGTCGACCAATAAAAACACTAAAATAAAAACTTATCAGATAGGCGGGGCTGTGAAAATGTGATCCCTGGAAATAAATGATAGTGTGAAAAGCTTTATTGTTTATGGAGGATATTAAGTGTCTACAGCAACAATTAAATAATCAACTCGGCTTTCCTGTGAACTTATCTTGACTGCACTTATTTTGTTAAACTGATAGCAGGAAGCCAGCTGTTACAAGCAAGTCTAAGCGAAAGTATGTCATTTCAAAGAAATCGAAAGAAAAAACATTAATTAGGATTTTAACCAAAATATACTAAAAAATGTTTCTTTTTAAATAAATTAACTGACACTTTATATACATGATATAATTATTAAACTTTCTGAATACCACAAAATTAAAGAAAATAAATTAAACTGCTTCTTTACTTGTTTTAATTCTGAACATCAAAAAATACCTCCAAATTTAAAAGCATAACAATATCGCAAACGGCATAATAACAATATGGATCAATTGCGCGTTAGGATACCTAACCAACACAATCGTATCGTTCGATTAAACAGGGCACATTCGTTTTAGTCGTCTCCGTGGCCGAATGGTTAATGACGTTGGGTTGTAAACCTTCGCTTCTCACCGCTGCGGGTTCGAATCTCACTTGGAGCTCGACTTGTAAGTGAGGAAGTGACGATTCTTACGGATGGCGGGAGGTGTACAGTACTGGTTCTACCCAGGAAAAGTGGGTGGTCTGCCTCACACACAAAAAACTCGACCGTCATATATAACCTTATATGTGTTGAAAATGACGTAAAACACCATACAAACAAACAACAAGCAAATATCTTGACATTCACATTTACCACAGATGTATGTTATCAAAGTCTGACATAGGGTTATTATTCCTTGATAATTATTAAGCAAGCAAATACGATAACTTTGGGCGCTGGTTAAAAAATCCTATTAATGTTCCCTGTCCTGTTCGACTTTTATATATATTTTTATTGCAGAACAGATAATAATAATTAGTACATGCCTACCTAAATATAGTAACACATTTCTTATTAAACATTTTGTAAGTTATGACGTCTCCCGATTCATTATCGCATTTCGGCCCTCGCACAAGAGGGCCAAAAAGCGATAATGATAATGACCCTATCGTTTGAAAACGGTGACATCATAGACTCGACATTGTAATATTGCAAATTTGAATTGTCCATATATTATATGACTGATTCAATAAAGTACGACTTATTTTCTAATGTTATTTTCAATCGAACTGTACAGCTATCACAACTTACCATTTTTAAAAAAAAAAAAAAGGTTTTTGATCATTTTCATTGGCAACAAATTATCATCTAGCGATTTTACTCTTCTCGAGAGGATTCTCTCAATATGAGCATTCTTAAAATCTCTTAAGGTTTTATAACATCAGTCCAGTCAAACGCCCTATTGAATTTAGCTTATATTTAGGTAGACGTGTAATAAAAGGGTAAATCTATGGCTGAGAGGTGTCTTTCAGTGATAATAGCCCAGAAGTATGATAATCATTATCATTGAAAGGCACTACTCTGCCATGGATTAACCTGTAAATGAAAAGCCACATAGCAGTCTACGAAGCAAACATGAAAACATATAATTACGCAGGAAACAATTGAATATAGATATAACAAGAAAAGATAGTTCTATGCGAGTGGTTTGTTTGAAGAGGGTAGTTTTTCATATGCAATCCAAAGCTTCCATTCCATATAAGCTACCTACCCATAAAGTTTCATTCCAATATCTCATTCCTAACTAAAGCAAACTATAACAAATTATATGTATAGGCATTTTTGAGAACTATTTTTATGGCAAATTACTGGTAGGACGTGAAAACAAAATGATTATTGCTTTATTATGTTTAACTGTATATAGCAACAACTATTTCGAAAGTTTTTTAGGGATTCAAGATGTCAGTGAATTATTATTAATGATAAGACGAAATTCAGATACATGTTTAGATTCCACTGGATTGTTATTGTGTTGGTATATAGTATATATACAGAAATCTTGTTATCGGTATATCTCCTGTATTTAAGATCGGATTCGATCAACACGTTCATAGATTGTAGAGTTCTGCGTCTAGTTGTGCAAGAACAGACAGGTAAAGGGGCATTCCGGATCTGAATGCTATACAAATTGACAAGATGCAAACATGGCAAGAACAACTCGCGTCGGGCGCTGTTTTCGCCCATTTCTATTCATTATTCCTGCACTAGGTTATTCATGGCATGTCCATCTCAATCAGATTTTGTCCGTTACACAAACCCCGTCTCATTCAGCGCTTTCAGTGCTTTGATTAATAACAGTGACCTTGACCTGACCCCAAATGCAATCCCAAACTTGTTTTTCATATAAGCTAACTACACATCAAGTTTCAGTCCAATATAATTATCATTCCTAACTAATGGTATTGAGCGGAAACCATTTGTCTATGTTTGGTAATACCTGAATGTATCCAAACTTCTACAATGTATCCAAACTTCCACACACCAAAATGGCGGTCAATTCCTTCTTTTCAAGCAGCCCCGTGTGGTTGCCGGGGGCCCCGTTTGGTCACGGGGCAAAGAATACGGCCACTGCAGATCCCTTTGGAGGGGTAGGCAGAGGGGTAAAATCCCCCCAAATTCATGTTCATTTTATCATTTTTTGTTCATGTTCATTAAAGGTCTTCATCATGATCCCTGCATTGTTTCAGGTGCCATCTCGCTCGGATCAAAGAGCAGTGGCAGAAAAACAATAACGTGGCTCCAGCGTAAATGGAGTTTCTACGATAGAATTTGCAGCAACTCTGCAGTTCAGGGTGAGAAGGTTCTAGGCCCATTTTCCATATTTTATCTCGATGTACATGGAAGATGAGCCTGGCATGTTCATGCCTGCTAGGCGCCATATAACCATTTCATGTGTTGGTGCGCCTTAAAACCCCAATTCAATTCTTTTCAAGCAACCCGTAAACGTTCGGTAAACCTCGTCTATTTCCGTAAACGATTTCCGGACCAATACGATAAATTACTTGTGTACCTTCTACTATATAACGATTAAAACCTCGTATATTTCCGTAAAAAAATGCGAGACTGGTTCGTTAATTTCCGTAAATCGTCAAAAATATTGGAGACTAATGAATCTGTCCAGAAAATCGAACAGGAAAAGCATCATTCAAGGACAACAGTCAACCACAAACACAACAGAAACAACGATGAATAAAAGGATAACTAAGACATCACAAACACAAAAGGGTTGATAATAGGGCTACTGCCTTGGAACGATCAGTGGCAAAAAAGGCCGCTGGGGGTTTAAACCAGGTTATAGGGTGCACCTCACACTTACCCTATACCGTCAACCCAATAAAACAGGACATTGCAAATAAAGACATCCCCGCCATGAACTATTCTCTAACCAACAAGGCAGCATTAATAGCTTGTTTTATATAGCAATGCTCTAAAATACTAGAATTGACTAGGATTTTAAGGGAAAGCAAAGACCTTTTGATTGTTTGTGTTACCTTGATGTTGACTTAACTTAACAATTGATCAATTTCCTGTTTTTCCGACATGTAAATTACAACACAATATATTTGTATCAATTCTGTAGGTGTACCTCTTTTATATAAGTGACAAGAGACAAAAAAAACACGAAATGCACGTGCATCTCGATTCAGGTAGATAGACTGGTTAACGGTCAACTTTATTCATGGCAAAATGTTTATCATCATGAACAATGACAGCAGACGAAAATTCATAAAATTGTTGCGTTAAATAAAAGAGATATTTCAAAAATAAAAGTGTGGAGTTAGAAAAGCCATTAAGTATATAATGTATAATGCACATATTCATACAGTTTTTTATTGTATAATCCAGTAATAGATAAATATAATTGATATATAATGTTTTCGTTAATATAGTATATAGGAACCGTATCGTAGTATATAGGAACTATATCCTTAGTACAGTACCTTTATCTTGATGTCACGTATAACATCGCTTTGCTGGTGCAAAACATTAGCTAAAACTCTATGTTCGTGTTTAGTTTGATCTGATGATTTGCCCTTGTCGACGGGGATAAAGTCACGTGATTAACAATACATTGTTATCGGCATAACACACGACAGAGATTAAACACACTGATCAGCCGGCTGCAGAGATGTCAGATGGTTGCAGAGATGTCAGATGGGCGAAATTGTTAGAAGTTAATGGTGGGGTTAATATTTTTGCTTTTTGTTGCGTATTTTGCAAACATTTTGGAAAATGATTATGAAGATTTCAAAAGGAATGAGAGAGGAAGCTTTCACTTTAAAAATTCGGTAATAAAACGACGTCAGTGCGTATAGCACCCTGTATAAATGTCCAAAGATTTGTAAAAACTATGAATTTTCAGAATAAACACAAATGACTTACTGATATTCGCAATTGTAATTCAATTTTAAAACGCTTGTCAAGATATTCAATCCTTTCTGCATGACTAAAAAAAATATCTCATTGAAATAATGAAAACTTTCCGAGTTATAGAATTTTAAAGTCGACAGGGTAAAAGAAATAGCGAATGTCAGAGGTATTTTATAAGTGCGAACGGTGAAATCAGAGTGAACATTTCAGATGCGAACGGGAAGGTCTTTCGCATTTTTGACGATTGCTAGGGTAACCACTGTACATTTTGGATTGAACGGAAGGACGGACAGTACGATTACTATATGCACACCCTTCGGGGGCATAAAAACACACACTAACTTTTCAATAAATATTTGAATTTAGTTTGTCATATCATGACAATTGAGGTTGCATTGCCTTTACTCTTTACCGCAATACATATGTAATTACAAATACTCTTGTTAAGTTGCAATCCAAAATGTACAGTAGTTACCCTAGCAATCGTCAAAAACGCGAAAGAATTGCTTAAAACACCTTCTCATTCGCATCTGAAATGTTCACTCTGATTTCACCGTTCGCACTTGTAAAATACCTCTGACATTCGAGTTAGCTATTTTATTTTTACCCTGTGAACTTCAAAATTTTATAACTCGGAAAGTTTTCATTATTTCAATGAGATATTGTGTACAGTTCAACAGAAAGGATTGATGATCTTTACAAGCGTTTTAAATTTAATTATTATTCTGAAAATTTCTTTACAAATCTTTGGACATTTATACAGGATACTATACAAAGTGACGTCGTTTTTTAAAGTGAAAGCTTCCTCTCTCATTCCTTTTGAAATCTTCATAATAATTTTCCACAGATTTTAGCAAAATACGCAACAAAAAGCAAAAATACTAACCCAACCATTAACTTCTAACAATTCCTCCCAGCTGCTTCTCTGCACCCATCTGACTTCGCCGCAGCCGGTTGATCAGTGTGATAAATGTCTCATAAATCTGTCCTTTTATGGTACCACAGAGGATTATCACGTGTCAATTAATGTACCATACTCAGGATTGATGTTCGATAGTGGAGTAGATCAGCTGTTGATGCATGATTTCTAACCGGTGTCTCTACGGCACATATTTATGGGGATGTCGATCTATACAGTTTGTTCACGGTTCCTGCAAGGAAAGTGTAGGCTTAGATATCTGAATGGTTGCATTACACAGCATGACCATATAATTGATTTACGTTTTGTCTATTGAGAGTCTGGCCAAATCGGATAAGTGAAGCTTCTAACATTAGTGTAAATGTATCTAATGTTGGCTGGGAAACAAGAATGAATTAATAAAGTGTTATTTATTTACATATTATATAAAGTTATTTGCAGCAGTCCCAGAGGGAGGGCGATAGTCCAAAGGAAACGTGCCTCTCGATGGATTCATGGGGTTATTTTATGTACCCGGGGGATATAATCCGATGCATTATACCTCCGGGTTTATGTCTGCATCCGAAGGTCAATGCTGAGGAATTAAGTGTCTTGCACATGGATACACCACAGAACACAAGTGGCAGGGATGAGGCTTACACGTATGATCCATTTAATAAGATTTCATTTTAAGTTATGTTTTGCTATTCTCTGAGCCACTCCGGCTATCAGATAAACCATTGTTAAAATAGGATATAGGAACTATAACGTTAATACAGTACCTTTATCTGGAAGCCACGTATAACATCTCTTTGACTGGTGAAGAACATTAGATCAAACTCTAAGTTCGTGTTTAGTTTGATCTGATGATTTCCCTTGTCGACGGGGATAAAGTCAGGTGATTAACAATGCATTGTTATCGTCACAATACACGACAGAGATAAATGTCTCATAACTTTGTCCTTTTATGGTACCACAGAGGAATATCATGTGTGAATTAATGTACCATACGCAGGATTGGTGTTCAATAGTGGAGTAAATATGCTGTTGATGCATGATTTATAAGGAGTGTGTCTAACCAGTGTCTCTACGGCACATATTTATCGGGATGTCGATCTATACATTTTGTTCACAGTTCCTGAAAGGAGAGTGTAGGCGTAGATAGCTGAATGATTTCATTACACAGCATGACCATATAACTGATTTACGTTTTGCCCATTGACAGTCTGGCCAGATCTGATAAGCTAAGCTACTAACATGGTGTAAATTTGTGTATGTGGGATGGGAAGGAAGAATGAATGAAGTGTTGGTTTGGACACAGGAAACGTGCATCTCGACCGATTCGTATAAGGAAACGTGCCTCTCGATCGATTCATATAAGGCACTCGATCGATTCGTATAAGGAAACGTTTCTCTCGATCAATTCGTATAAGGAAACGTGCCTCTCGATCGATTCGTATAAGGAAACGTGCCTCTCGATCGATTCATATAAGGAAACGTGCCTCTCGATCGATTCGTATAAGGAAACGTTTCTCTCGATCGATTCTTATAAGGAAACGCGCCTCTCGATCAATTCGTATAAGGAAACGTGCCTCTCGATCGATTCATATAAGAAAACGTGCCTCTCGATCGGTTCATGTATAAATAACGTGCCTCTCGATCGATTCACAAAAGGGAACGTGCCTCTCGATCGTTGCATGTATACATAACCAATATATATCGTTTGTTTAAATAGTATTATTAAAACTTTGTACTCATAACTTATTGAGCCTGATATAAAAAATATTCGATAACACTTCATGTATTACTTAATGTATATGTTTTTGTTCTGTATATGTACATATATGCTGACTTGTGTCTATGTTAAATTTTTGAATTTGTATTGTATGCTATAAGTATATGTATATGCTCTCCTACATCTGGAGGAAAATAAAGAATCAACCAATCATTTATAACACAAACAGGGGGTTATTTTAACTACTGTTTAAGGTGACTCTACAGTGTTATAATGCCTTTTCGTTTGCGAATGCTCTAGAGAATGTGTCGTTGTCCTCGATTGGTCTAAAATGGGTGAATTCGAATGTGTCGTTGTCCTCGATTGGTCTAAAATGGGTGAATTCGAAGTTTGCGTAAAATTATCAATAAGCATTTTCTTGTTGAAGACGGCAAACATATACTCAAGTGATATGAAAACGCAACACGGGAATTTCCGCTATATATTGTATATACTGCACACTTAATTGCACATAATATTCCAAAGAATCCCAAGATGTTTTTTAAAAAGAAAGTTGCAGTTAACTAGAGAAAGGACACAACTGTGATGTTGTAGACGTTTTAATCACACTACACTTTGTAACAAGAACTTCATAAATGTTGAAGTAGCTCTTTGAAAAATTGAGCTAGTTCAGTACTGTATTTAACGTGAATAGTTTGCAAAATGTTGCATCCTAAGTTTGCTCACATGATTGAGCCAAACGCGTACTCTGTGAATAATGAAACATTGAAGGAATACTATTTGCTGTATTATTTGTTGTTTTAGTATTTTTTCCAAAAGGAAAGGTCTTACGTAGCCATGTACCATTCGATTAAAAGCAGCATATTGTACATACAATATATAGCGGAAATTCCCGTGTTGCGTTTTCATATCACTTGAGTGTATATTCATAATTCATACTCCTTGAATAACCAAACTATATTGAATTTTAACCTTTCAACTAATTTCTATACCACCTTGTGTTATCATTTACAATATACTATATATTGCATTCACAAATGCTTACATTTTGAAATTTTAAAACGGCATTTGAGCCTCGAATCTAGTCTTTAATCACACATAGGCGTTCTACCTATTTCTCTCACCAAATTGCAAATCAGGTTGCGTAGAATTTTTAACATTTGCTAGGATTAATGCTGCCATTTTTGTTTACGTTTTCATTGCGTTTTTTTACAGAATTGATATAGGCTGTGAAAGCGGCGTTACGAGCATATATCATAGGATATTAATCCTTATTAATAGTCTGTGGTATCAATTTATCATAATAATTGACATTTACAACTGTTGAACACATCTACAGTTCCAGAACCTCTCCAGTGTGTGTGTGTGTGTGTAATTCTAAGGTTTATAGTCCGTCCGCCAACGAACACGTCAAGGTATACCTGACGCGATGGGCACAATAGAGTCTGGACTTTAGAACCTCTCCAGAGGCATCCTAGGTAATTATCATTAATACTGGCAAAAATGGATGTTATGGTTATGATTTGTTTGTACTCAGTTGTGTTGACAGATGTTAACTCATGAATACAAAACTAATGTTAAATTCAAAGAAGTTATGCAAACAAAAGGACATTAGGGTAAGGGTTGGCTTGGTTCAAACTTTATGTGACAGAAATTGACGAAATAATTCAAATGATCACTCACCTACTCATTTAAACGGTAGCGAATAGTAAACAAACAAACACCAGAAAATTGCTTTATGTTTTTATTGACGTCAACTGACGTCGACGTCATTTTCGCGCAAAATAACTATCCACACACAATGAAATTGAATGACAACTGGACAAGATAAGAATTCCATCCAAAACTATAGAACTAACACGAATATAATGAAAAATTATAATCAAACAATTCATATCGATCGAAAACAATATGAAAGTATACAATAAAAAGGTTTAACTTATTGAATTGAACTACTAGTTGAATCTCATTCTTTTTGGCGTATTAAGACCTGACGATAGTTTGCAAAAGAAAAAAAAAGCTGTCTACAAGATTGACTTGCAAATAAAACAAAACTATACTTTAAACGTCAAATATGTACTAGAATTGTCTCTCTTCAACATGTTCAATACGTTTTATCTTTACGTATACACTAACCGTTAAATAATGTCATAGACTGGGCTCCCTTTAGATTATTTTATTGCTATGGCAATTTGCGCTTTTCATCACAGTCAGTCAGATTTCTACAAAATACGAATCACCTCAAATTTTACGAATTAGTGTTTACTCAACTTTTCAACAATTCTTTTGCCTCGGACTTTCCTGCAACAATTATTCATGAAGATTTTATTACCATTAGTATTCATGATTATTAGCAACATATCGATAAACCTGTGGTAAACACAAGTCAGATAGAGGCTATGATGAAGTTTAACTTGTTATGAGTAGCACTGAAAATATATTAAATTGGAGTGCTAAAAAAATCAATTGTATAATAAACGTGGAGGAATACAAAACGCTCCCATTATTCCTTTGTTGCGTATTCTAGCAAACACCTGTCACTTTTCGGTATACGTCATTTTTCTTTTCTTTTTTTCATTACTGTTACTTATAAATTATGTATATGAACCATTTATTGTGTTAGAAAAAGTATTGGTAACACAATATTGTATACGGTTAGAAAGAGATCCATTCAGTGCATACACGGAGTTGTGTACATATTATATAATTCCCCATCATACACGTGTGCATAATAAATATAATCGGTAAAAAAAAAAGAACCAGAGTTGATAACTGGGGTTTAACAATGGAATAGGCGTCGTAATGTTATAATTCATAAACCATTGGAAAAATACTTTTATGTTATATTAAAAGCAGAAAACGCACGGTTTTTATACTCGAGAATAAATTGACAGAGAGATAATATCGTAAATGACCCAGCGGTCAATTTTAATAATGTTAATGAGACGCAATGTATATCGTAATTTCCAACTGTTTACATCACTTGATAACGGCACTTGGAAACAACTTAAATCCAAAACAAAAACGTTTTTAATTTCAACAAAACAATGAGAGAGAAAGAATATCCCAAAATACGAAAGAATTCGTGTAAAAAATATGCATTACATTTGACACTTTTAAAGGGACACAGGCTAATCTTGAAGTATTTATCAATCATTGAAATTATCGTCTCGATTTATTTATCCAGCATCATTTTGACTTTAAACCTGTTTTCATATAATTAAATAAAATGTTCTCTTTTTATTTGCTCGTCTTCTTTTACCGTAGGTTTAAATATATTATTTGTGCAATATAATCAAAAGTTAATAACGTGCAAAAAATAATTTCATTTATACTATTCTTTTGATTGAACAAATGAAAGTTATGTAGAAAAACTACCGGGACTACGTGAGTTCTTAAAAAAAATCAAGTCAAACGGTATTATAATAGTCATTTTAATAGTTCTGTGTATATTCCGGTGTACAACTTCAATTATAACTTCTGGCCCATTTCTTTTTGTACCGAGTATGTTAAACTAAAACTGTCAACTGTTTCGGAGATCACAGGTGTTTTGTCAGATTCTTTTAGAGTTGTGCATATGCAATTTTAAAAACGATCGGGTTCATTTCAAGCTAAAACATATTAAACAATAGTAAAAGTATACATACTTACTTCAAACAGGTGCAGTTGAAAGGAAGTTGTTGTTTTTCCTTCACTGTTATACTATTACATAAGGCTGTATCGAATTAATTAATGTTCGTACGCTATAAAGTCCAGATTCTGACAATTTCCCGTTAGTTAACCTTCTGCCAGCTGTGGTTGATATTGTAAAATAGAGTTACTTTACCACATACCAGTCTTCCGATATGGCTTAAATGTTCGTACTATTGACATTTTAAATATTGAGTTCTGCTCAACCCGTGGTTAGAGGGGTGTGGACAGTAGCAAGCATTTTACACTACCATTCAAACCGAGACTGCAACATTTTGTACATGTATATTTATCGTATTCAGCGATTTTCAAATTTATCCTTTCATATTTTTTTGGATATTTTATGGTATATTTAATATAGAGTTCGCAAGAAATAGCATTCACTGTGATTATTGAGTGCCTGTATTCAATAAATATTGAAACGGTGATCCTTTGAAGCAACAAACACAAGCAAGAGAGAAAAGTAGCAGACTCGGTTGTACTAAGTCTGTTCATGAGAGGTAATTATAAGATGCAACACCTCTCACGCCTCCTAGTACCGGCTTTAGCGATATTCTACTTTAAACCAAGATAATATAACAATAATAATAATCATAACACATAATATGTCGTTAATTAGGTGCGTCTATACGAGATGTATCTTTTTGTCAAAATCTATCTTCTTCGATTATTTCGTACGAAATGACAAATAAACATTTACTGTTCTTTATATTAAGTTTATACCAGAGTTTCCCGATGGTAATTGTACTCTAGGGAAAAGTTAATGAAAAACAATGCAAAGATGTACAGATAATTTAGAAGTAAATGGAATGCAAACCCGACAGACAAATTACACCAATACAAATATTGCTAGCATATAAGGTAGTTTATATATGACATTACAGGGTTAGTGTATTGGAATGTCTAACAGTTCATGGGCATTGTCGAGCTTTATTAAAGTTGTATGTACCAACCGCGATTATTATAGACCGTGACAATGTACATACTTACATTCCATTATTTTCAAAAAAAACAACAAAAAAAACCTGGTTTTATGATGTACTTTAATGTAAATAACAGAATATTATCAAATAACACTAATCTAGACGGATTTCGAACGGTTCTCAATAGAGCCAATGAGGCAAAATGGTACAATAAAACAATGTCAATGGCCATCTTGGATGACAAGGCAAAATGTGGTGGCACGTTCATGATTTTTTCATATTAAGATGTGTGTTCGGAATTCAGAGATTACGGGTTTGAACTTCATTGGCAACACCGAGGTACTTCGTCGAAGACACGTCCACTAGCCTCGTCCGTCCGTCCGGACGAGTTCCCACTTATAGGATTCTAGCTTTATATATTGGATAGTACCAGAAGGGCATGCTTCACGGATTCCTATGTATCTTTCACCTCTCTGTGGCTGCTCAAAATAAACTAAATAATATGCTGAGGAGCTGTTAAATAACAATTGAATTTAATGTGGATGTTTGAGGAGCTGTTAAATAACAATTGAATTTAATGTGGATGTTTGAGGACCTGAATTATCGAGAGGCACAGCTAGATGTCATGAGTATGTCCAATATACAATTCAAATTCAATGATAAATGTCTTGGGAATAACGAGTACAACGTTTGACAATTTGTCAAATGGGCGAACGATGTATGAACCATTGAGGCAAATATGTATCTAAGATGTATTTATTCATTTGAAAATACCACAACGTAAAAATATGATTTTATTTTGGAAAATTATATTTGTTTTCACATTTTTTTCATTTTGTTTACTATTAAACTTACATTTTGAAAATCAAGTGTATAATTATTGAATGTTATTATTATAGTGAAGGTTTTTGCATTAAATTTGACAACATTTATTGATTTTTAGTGTTATTATATATATATCAGTAGATACATTTTCAGGACTTTCGGCGGCCATTTTGACTTTGTCGGCAATATTGGATTTTTTGGCTTGGCCCTGTAGCCAAAACTGTTTGTTATGATGTCATATTTTACTGCGCCAAGTTTCATGCTTTTAACCCAAAGTGCACAATTCATTCAATATTGTTCACGACGGCGCTGTACTGAAACACTATGCTGATATTGGGACATTGATCCGAGATAATAGCGCTTCGGGTTATGGTACAGGCGTGTAATTGATGATAATACAGAAAACAATGCATTGATTTTATAATGTGTTCTGTTTAAAGAAAATTGTTAACATTGTTTATGTACGTGTATAGTTCGCATATCTTATCTTTATTTCAGTTTGTGAAAGAATGGCTAGCGGTGTGTTTCTGTTTTTCGGGGTCAAAGACATGATGTCACTGGATATTGTCGAGTCATTTACGAGAACATTCCACATGCCATATCTGTCTCCATCCACATCCATGTGGGTGGACAAACCGGGACCCAGATTCGAAGTTAACATGAAACCAGAATTCTCGTATGCCATCATCGATTTGATCCTGTATTTTGAGTGGACAAAGATACATTACGTATATGATTCTGACGAAGGTAAGATCAGTATGTAAATAAATGAAACACTTGAAATTATAGTAACAATTAATTGAAAAAGAAATGCAAAATGCACTTGTAATTGCACTTGTATGAAGACTACCGAAGAAGCAATTATGTATGACTAATAATGAATTTTGATTAATTAACGAAATACGAAATACTTAAAAAGGATTTCCCACCTAACCAGTCCTTCGGACCAGACTTTAAATAACGTTAACACAAACACACGCAAGCACGCACATACGCACCGAAGCACGCACTCACGCACGCCGCACGCATACAGATATCACAAATCGAACGACACGAATCAAGAAACGAATTAAAAAAAAGTGTGAAAGGAGAAATTTGGAAATCGTCGAACACGATAAATACAAAAATATTGCTGACTCGGTTTGTCTGAGACTGTTCATGAACGGTAGTGAAAAGTGCTTACTAGCGTTCACGCCCTCCAGCCCCGCGTTAGGCAGAACTTAATATTTAAATTGAAAATAGTACATATATTTGAGCCATTCCGAAGATGGTATGCATATGACGGTGAACAGCGGTATGTTCACACCATTACATGGCCAGCGGCGTATGGTCCCAGTTTATAACAAAACGTGTTGCCCTAAACGAGAAAACAATGGGCGAAATAAATTAAGTGGAATTTAGCTGGGAGTAGAGGTTACGAAACCTGCTTATCACAGGTAATAGTCAAGACTAAATTAAAAACATATCCTAAGGGTGATTAAACAATACTCACAACCTTTAACATGTTTAAAGGCTGAAGTAGTGGAACCACCTATTCGAAATTTAAGTAATTTGAGAATGTACCACCGATATCTGTAAATATCACCCTCAGCGATGTCCAAATATCAGAATGAATAACAGTTCCGATTAAAAGCACGGGGAGACGTTTTACCGCCGCCACACTGTACATGCAATGCTGCTGTGATATATAAAAAAATATGAAAGGAGAAATTTGGAAATCGTCGAAAACGTGCCACCGATATCTGTAAATATCGGGCTCAGCGATGTCCAAAGGACTTATTTAACACAAGGTTTCCGTTTTGTTCCATCTTTTACTTGTTGGGCAAAGTGTAAGGCAGAATGTTTTAACCAAATGACAACACGTTCATCTTTTTTCATATAATCTTTATCAAACGTGTTAGAAAATGTATTAAAAGAGGGTATGATCCTATCATTTTGCAACGCACTGCATGTCTAGCTGTGGCCAATTAACAGTTAACAGTTGGCCACTACGCTTTTGATTGTGCAATGACCCGATAGATTGTGGACCCTGTGATGACGTCTACCAACATCCTGAGATAACCTTAAGTCCTCTATCGTCATGTACTTGTTGTGCCTGACTGGGACTTCTTCGTTTACACTTCCCTGGAAATGGGATAACAAAATAGGGTAAGAGTAAGTTTTGGTGCATCCTAGAACATGGTGTAAATCCACAGCGCCTTTTTGCAACTGAACGTTCCAATGCTGTACACCTATCAATAAATACTGAAAAGGTGATCCCTTGGAAGCAACAAACATAAACAAGAGAGACAAGTAGCAGAATCGGTTTTATTGAGTCTGTTTATGAGAGGTATTTATAAGATGCAACACCTCTCACGCCTCCTAACACTGACTTCAGCTATATTCTACTTTAAAGCAACGCAGAATGGACCTGGTGATCCTAAAGGACAAGTAAACACTTGTATTATCGTATATTTGGCTTCTATACTGAAAATAAAAATAAACGCATAATGGGTATTTCCGCTATATATTGTAAGTTTAATATGCTACTGCTAATCGAATGATACAGGGCAATATTAGTCCTGTTCTTTTGGAAATAAGGTTTAAACAGCACCGAACACACCAATGGTTACCACTTTAAAGTTTCTTTATCTACAGAATGCGCATTTGGCTCAAGCAGGTGAGCAAACTCAGGTTTTAAACTTTGCAATCTCTTAACATTAAACACAATAATAAAATGGTTTGACATTTTCAAGCAAAACTTCAATATTTATGAATTTCGTGTAACAACGTATACCTTGATTAAAAGGTCTACTACATTCCAGAGTTGTCCTTTCTGTAATTAACTGTAGCCCCTTTTTGTACAAAATACGTTGAACTATATCTGGAATATTACGTGGAATTAGGTGTATATAATAATGTAGTACAGGCAAGTTTTTGATTATGCGTTTCTTTTTCCTTTCAGTATATTTCCTTTCTCCAGCAATTACTGATTGTTTCGAATTAATGTTTTTGCTGGACTGCGTTCTATTATTGCCACATTTCCTGTTTAACTTTTGTTATATATGACCTCCTTTTATACCAGTCTACGGCTTCTGTTATATTCAAAGAAATTCACATAATGGATTTTAACGAGCCCTCGAGTCTGAGTGTTTTCTCTCGTGACAAAGAAGATTGATGAGGGTTTAAAATTATTAATCATTGCCAAGACGATATTATCAAGAACTACGCTATAATAGATGGAAGTGATCTGCAAATGAGACAGAAACAGATAATATGTGGATATTTAAAGTTAAAAAGGCATGTTCTGTATTTATTATTGTAATGTAATAATAAGTTCATATACAGTGATGATCAAGTCACTTCTGGACACCAAGTCACTTCTGGACAGATACAGTGATGATCAAGTCACTTCTAGACATATGCAGTGATGATCAAGTCACTTCTGGACAGATATAGTGATGGTCAAGTCACTTCTGGACATATGCAGTGATGATCAAGTCACTTCTGGACATATGCAGTGATGATCAAGCCACTTCTGGACAGATACAGTGATGATCAAGTCACTTCTGGACATCAAGCTACGTCTGGACAGATACAGTGATGATCAAGTCACTTCTGGACATATGCAGTGATGATCAAGGCACTTCTGGACATATGCAGTGATGATCAATGCACTTCTGGACAGATACAGTGATGATCAAGTCACTTCTGGACAGATACAGTGATGATCAAGTCACTTCTGGACATATGCAGTGATGATCAAGCCACTTCTAGACAGATACAGTGATGATCAAGTCACTTCTGGACATATGCAGTGATGATCAAACCACTTATGGACAGATACAGTGATGATCAAGTCACATCTGGACATATGCAGTGATGATCAAGCCACTTATGGACAGATACAGTGATGATCAAGTCACATCTGGACATATGCAGTGATGATCAAGTCACTTCTGGACATATGCAGTGATGATCAAGTCACTTCGTGACAGATACAGTGATGATCAAGTCACTTCTGGACATATGCAGTGATGCTCAAGTCACTTCTGGACATATGGAGTGATGATCAAGTCACTCCTGGGCATATGCAGTGATGATCAAGTCACTCTGGACAGAGTTGAATAATAATTGTGACCCCAAAAGAAAATTAAATTAATACTGAATAGTTTTACGAGAAATGCTCGAATCTAAGTATGTTAGATATCTGCAGCTTAAAAGCATAAATTAGGAATAACATTTGAAGGGAAATTTAAGCCTTCAGAACACAGACAACCAAAAGACGAATTCAAAACAAGCAACAATGATAAGGTTAATAGAAGCAAAATATGCGACACCACACACATAAAAGAGTTACCATATTGAAACTGGCAGTGTAAAAAAGCCGCTAGGATTAAACCATCTTCTAGGGTGCACCAAACCTCAAGTTTACCCTGTCGTCATCAACAGAAATTTTCTTTACAAATATACAAGCTCGAGTATTTTATTACAGTACTCCAAAGCTTACACCTTTATGAGGTGAACCAATAAAACACGTTGGAATGAAATTGTCTTCCTATCAGTTATTTTATCAACAAATTACGTTATATTTCTCTTGTCTTTAGAATATGTTTCTATAAGGCATATCCAGTCATATTAAGATAACATTAAAATACGACGAAAGGAACCATTAGAGCTCGTTGTGTATTGTATTACGCAAAACTATACATACAAAATGATACCATAAATGCTATAAATGCGAAATTTGGCCAAGACAAAGTTCTTAACAAGCAAAAGTATGTTTAAAGTTTATAAACAGCTTGGTTCGTCAAATGCATTGGAAATGTTTTAGTTAAATAGCATAGAGTCACGACACGTACGGTTCTCATTGCGATTAATCACGACACATACGTTCTCATTGTGATTTAGTCATGACACGTACGTTCGCATTGTAATTTAGTCAGACAGGTACGTTCTCGTTGTGATTTAGTAACGACACGTACGTTCTCATTGTGATTTAGTCATGCCACGTACGTTCTCATTGTGATTTAGTCAGACAGGTACGTTCTCGTTGTGATTTAGTCACGACACGAACGTTCTCATTGTGATTTAGTCAGACAGTCACGTTCTCGTTGTGATTTAGTCACGACACGTACGTTCTCATTGTGATTTAGTCACGACACGTACGTTCTTATTGCGATTTAGTCACGACACGTACGTTCTCGTTGTGATTTAGTCACGGCACGTACGTTCTCATTGTGATTTAATCACGACACGTACGTTCTCGTTGTGATTTAGTCACGACACTTACGTTCTCGTTGTGATCTAGTCAAACCACATACGTTCTCATTGTGATTTAGTCAGGACACGTACGTTCTCATTTTAATTAGTCACGACACTTACGTTCTCATTGTGATTTAGTCACGACACGTACGTTCTCACTGTGATTTAGTCACGACACGTACGTTCTCGTTGTGATTTAGTCAAACCACATACGTTCTCATTGTTATTTAGTCACGACACGTACGTTCTCACTGAGATTTAGTCACGACACGTACGTTCTCATTGGATTTAGTCAAGACACATACGTTCTCATTGTGATTTAGTCGCGACACGTATGTTCTCATTGAGATTTAGTCACGGCACGTACGTTCTCATTGTGATTTAGTCACGACACATATGTTCTCATTTTGATTAGTAACGACACGTACGTTCTCATTGTGATTTAGTCACGAAACGTACGTTCTCATTGTGATTTAGTCACGACACGTACGTTCTCGTTGTGATTTAGTCAAACCACATACGTTCTCATTGTTATTTAGTCACGACACGTACGTTCTCACTGAGATTTAGTCACGACACGTACGTTCTCATTGGATTTAGTCAAGACACATACGTTCTCATTGTGATTTAGTCGCGACACGTACGTTCTCATTGAGATTTAGTCACGACACGTACGTTCTCATTGTGATTTAGTCACGACACGTGCGTTCTCATTGTGATTTAGTCACGATACGTACGTTCTCATTGTGATTTAGTCAAGACACGTACGTTCTCGTTGTGATTTAGTCACGACACGTACGTTCTCATTGAGATTTAGTCACGACACGTACGTTCTCATTGGATTTAGTCAAGACACATACGTTCTCATTGTGATTTAGTCGCGACACGTATGTTCTCATTGAGATTTAGTCACGGCACGTACGTTCTCATTGTGATTTAGTCACGACACATATGTTCTCATTTTGATTAGTAACGACACGTACGTTCTCATTGTGATTTAGTCACGAAACGTACGTTCTCATTGTGATTTAGTCACGACACGTACGTTCTCGTTGTGATTTAGTCAAACCACATACGTTCTCATTGTTATTTAGTCACGACACGTACGTTCTCACTGAGATTTAGTCACGACACGTACGTTCTCATTGGATTTAGTCAAGACACATACGTTCTCATTGTGATTTAGTCGCGACACGTACGTTCTCATTGAGATTTAGTCACGACACGTACGTTCTCATTGTGATTTAGTCACGACACGTGCGTTCTCATTGTGATTTAGTCACGATACGTACGTTCTCATTGTGATTTAGTCAAGACACGTACGTTCTCGTTGTGATTTAGTCACGACACGTACGTTCTCATTGAGATTTAGTCACGACACGTACGTTCTCATTGGATTTAGTCAAGACACATACGTTCTCATTGTGATTTAGTCGCGACACGTATGTTCTCATTGAGATTTAGTCACGGCACGTACGTTCTCATTGTGATTTAGTCACGACACATATGTTCTCATTTTGATTAGTAACGACACGTACGTTCTCATTGTGATTTAGTCACGAAACGTACGTTCTCATTGTGATTCAGTCACGATGCGTTCATTATAATTGTAATATCTTTACTGAATAAAGAGCTTTTTAAAGAAAGTATGTCCAACTCTGGCGTAGTAATTTGGAATGAAATATCAGAGCGTGTACGATCTTGCACATCAGTAAAATCTTTTTCAAACAAGTGTATCAAATAGATGAACATCATAATGTAACTTAAATAGGGTTTGTTAAAATTATTATTAAATCGTAATATAGAGGTTTAATGAGCACTTTTGTTTCTATGTTATTTTCGTTGTGTTTGATGTTGCTGTAAACGTGTTCATGTTTTGTACGATATGTTGCATTGTAAAAAGGACCTCATGGAAGACAAATTTATTGCGGTTGATTTTGAACATTGTTTAGAATAACCATACTTGTACAAACAGTGTGCTTTCTACTTGGTTAAAATACCCATTACTTCTGTTGTCCAAATTGCGTTTGAGCTCCGTTATAAATTATAGCTTTGTTCACAGGAGTTGTTTTGTTTTTTTGCAGGAATTTCAATTATGGATAATTAAGCAGTATCTGGCCGTTTTCATACTAAAGTTCTTAACAAAACAGAACTTAGCCGTAAAACGAGCACCGACACAAAAGCAACATGGCACTACGACAATTTCGTTTGCAAAACGTTCGTTTTATCAAACAGAAAAAAACTATTCTTTCCGCAGATGCTTTGCATAAACTTCATTTAGAAAGATAAATGCTTAATCACCCCGCGCGGCTATATAAATCGAACATTTTCCAATTTCAAACGACTGCTTTCAGCCGATATCTTTCAAATTATATAATATAAAAATGTTTCTCTTAACCATATGCAAATTATAGAAAATAATATGTCGGGGATCTTTTATAATTGATCTAAAGCCTATGAATCATTCTGTTAATTTGTTTTACTTATTTTATTATCTCGTTTCGTCTACTCTATTGATAAAATAAACGTCGCATAGCAAAGCATCGTAGCCTTGATGAGACATTAATGTTTCTCAGCAATTTAAAGTATAACGTTTTGATTCCTCAAGGTTTAATGATCTGAAAAATAACTGTCATATTAATTATATTTTTTTATATATATTAGTATTAAAGGAAATTTGATGAAACTTCAAACAACTGTTAATAACAATCAGAAGGTGTTTATGCGCAGGATTCTCGTCAGTATCTGAAAGGTCACGGTCACACCTGGAGGCTTTCTATGATATCAATTAAGGGTTCTATGGTATCACGGTAGTGTCTAATCTATAAAACCGTATGGATCTCTGCTAAAATATAGTAATTATTTTATAGATGTGATGATTTTAGGTACATACATAAAAATAAATGAACAAAATACGTATATTTATCATAAATAAAAGGATATTCAAAATAATGCAAAAATGTTGACAATTTCCTTATGGTCTTCAAAATTCATCACCCCTAAACTCCATAAATGCAGTTTACATTACCTTGAAGGTTATACAATTCATTAATTTTTAGTCTGATGAGTCTGTTGTACATTATTGTTTCTAGAAATTGTCACACATTGAACCTTATGCCACTTTTTAACAAATGCAGGGTACACAATATGTGCATATCTTGATACTATAGAACTTTTAAAATAATAAGCTCATTGGGGGTACCCTTCATTGCGTTTTGCCTGCATGCTAGCTGTAGCACTTAGCATTTCATAATGTTGGAAATATTATAAGCAAACCTTCGAGGCATTTTTCACTTATTGGTGGCATTTCTTGTTAGTACTTGTTACGATGTTGGATAACCATATAATGTCTGTCTTCACTCTTGTCTCGTAAGAGTGAGGTTTTGAGGTGTTGAGCATCCTAGAACTTGGTGTAAACCCCAAGCGGCCTATTTGCCCCTGACCGTTCCAACGCAGTTCCCGGCTGTGAGCTATCGCATAGTTGCTTCTGTTTCTTGTCTCCTTGTGATTGGTGAATGTTTTAATTTTGTGATTTTTTTCTTTTTTTTTTCTTTTTTTGAAGCTTCCATAACATATTCATACAGAACATACGTATATATATATATAAATGTTCACCTATTGATATTATTTACCGATAACATGCAAAATGTGTATGTATATTCATATTCGATAAACATGTAACTCACTACCTTTTTTTCTTATTGTGTCAAATGTTTACAAATGTTTACAAATGTACCAATTATCTTATTTAAATAAAAGTATAACAATAATAATATGATGTCACTCTGCAAACAGATTACTGGAGAAAGGAAATGTTAATTCATGTATTCATGCATTTTATGTAAAAAATATGCATTTGTATATGTTCAACTTTGTATATACTATACAATATGGTTCATATAATATATAATATACTATATATTATCGAATATGCACCATTAGGTATTTTATGTATAAATATGTATCAGTATGAAGTATGCACCATTATGTATTTTATATAGACCTGCAGATATATTATCAAATATGCATTATTATATATTTCATTTATATACATGTATCAGCTTAATTTCAAGTATGCGCCATTCGAATATGCGCCATTAGGTATATTATGTACAGATATGTATCAATATGAAATATGTACCATTATGTATTTTATATAGACCTGCAGCTATAGACCTACATCAATATATTATCAAAAATGCATTATTATATATATTTCATTTATATACATGTATCAGGTTAATTTCAAGTATGCGCCATTTTGTATTTCCTATATATATACATACATGTATTGTATGAACTGTGTTATGCGCATGCTACAGTTTATATGTTTGACTTCTGTATATTCTTTTCTTCTTACCGCATAAGAACTGACACCAAGGCAGAAGTTATATATAACCTCATTTTATACTAGTTTACTTCTTTTATATTCAAAGAAATTCACATAATTGATTTAAAATGCCTTCTGGTCTGAGAGTTTTCTTTCGTGACAAAACATATCGATGAGGGTTTGAAATTATTAATCATGGCTCAAGAAGTATGCTATAATAGATGGAAGTGATCTGCAAATGGGAACGAAACAGATACTCTGTGGAGTAAAAATTTTAGTAAGAGGCAAGGCATGTGACATCACAAACGCAATTGGGTTGACAATAAGGCTACGCGGTGGAACGGTCAGTGGCGAAAAAAACGTTGGGTTTCAGGGTGCACCAACCCTCACTCTTACCCTAATGCCATCCAAATAAAAATAGACAGTATTTATAAAGAAATCCCCGCCAGGCTATGTTCTCTAACAAAGAAGCATCAATGGGCACTTTATGTAAAATACAAAGACGATCATGTATATATCAATATAAAAGATAGAAAGCCACAAAGTAACCAGGTGCTCAGTGACTTGGTCGAAGCAGAGCAACAGGAGAAGGAATAAACCGTTAAAGGTCATGGTTCATTTGTATGAATATCTACCTGGACAGCAAATATAAAAACGATTAACATGCCGTGATCAGTGGTTACTTTGAAAAGGGTACATTCTCTCATTCATCTCTACTGCGCTGTGATTGGCTAATAGCACAGTTAGCGCTAGGGGTTGGGGTGTAAATTTGAATTGTATAGCAGACACCAATTAATGTAGCATATTTAAGTTATGGATTGATTTCATATTTGACTGAATACATATCATTGCATTTAAGAACAGTTGTACCAAGTTTCAATTAAAACCATGTGGTAAGGGATATCAATTTGTTATATTACTTTTTCTCTTCGCCTGCACTGTTTAAAGATAGTGCAATGAATCGCAGCAAAAAACAGCCATTTTCATGTATCGTTGCTTTTAACATTAAACTTTATCTACCTTTCAGGATTAAGGAAAACGTCCACATAGCGTCCAAATTCTCTCGAATAACTGTAAAGATGAAAACGTAAATTGTATATTGATCAACCAATAAACATGCAAAGAGTTGCAAAATGATTAACCACGTTTAATAAGTGACGAATTTGATAATCATTGTATGAGTATCTGGAGAAAGACTCAACATGTTCATAGTAGCATAAATAAAAATGTGGACACGAATTGCACAGTTTGTACACCAACAATTGGTATATAAACAGTAGTTTTATCCCTGACGCAACGATTATCTTATATGATAATAGGTGGTTAAAACCCTTATATGTAAGTCTTAATATTGTAGTTATCTAAATTTCCGTTAGTGAACATGTATAAATGTTGCAGGCCAAATGTAGCTTATTCCCCCAGCAAATGTCTTTTGAACAAGAACAATAAACGAGTCTGTTTTAATAAGGTGTTAAAGATGAATGGCCACCCTTTCTGTAATAGCTGCACAACTATTGCCAGATAATTGATAAATACATTTACCTGTGGATTAATTTACCTGTTCAAAGTTTTCTACGTCATTAAATAACATTTTATTCTCGCTTTTCACAGATATTGCAATGTGTGAATTGTGTAAATATCTTTTTTTGTGTATTGATTTCGATTTAAATAAACATAAACATAGTCATGAAAAAAAACATGGCCGGAGAACTTTAAGGTTGTGTGACGAGGTTGTATATGGTGTGGAAAAGTATTACATACACAAGAGGACAACGGACAAATTTACTCTGTATAGCATTACAAGATATGCTGAATTATTTGAAAACATTTACTTCAAAGTACATTTAACCACTAATATGTCATTTACAAATATATCAGCTCGAACTCCGCTCTTAAATTACAGTACTTCAAAACCTACATCTTTATGAGGTGAACCTATAACATGCACTGGAATGAAACTGTCTTGATATCTGTGAATTTTATCAAAAAATTGTATTACATTTGTCATATTTATATATACAATAATCTTCTATAAGGCTTAAATCAACCATATTAAGATAACGGCGAAATACAACGAAAGGAAACGTTAGAGCTTCTTGTATTGCATTAGTCAACACATATACATATTTATAGGTTATTAGTTGTGTATTGGGATATATGCACGAGTTCATATATATGTATTATAGGGGTTCTGTTGTAATTTTCGTCTCACTCTGTTTCGCCTCAAATTACAACAGAAAACCCCTATAATACATATATAATAAATCACCATGAAATGGTGATTTTACTTGATTTATTAAAACTTTTTTATAATAGGGGTAGTGAAGATTGCAAGTTTAATTTTTTTTTATAGCTATCAAAATTATAAAATGTTTCTTAAATACAAAACAAATTTGTCGATTTGTTATCAAAATTACATTCAATTAACAATTTTCTGACCTTGAATACAAAGGTGGTGGATCATACTCAAACACACTACTAAAACAATAAAGCACACACTTTTTAGACTTTTTTGTAAGGTTGCCATTGCTTCCGTTCTTCCCTGCTCTACTAGTTCCTTTTTTTGAACTTCACTTATTTCAGCCTTTTTTTGTTTTGTGTCCTGTTTTAAACTATAATATTTATCCAACTCATCTAAAATCATCTTAAACTCTTGATCAGATATTTGTGCAGAACTCAACGCTTTTGATATTAACTGCTTTATACTATTTAACTTAGACTCCGCCAAAGTTTCTATTTCATGATTTTTTTGAGCTTTTGCATTAAGCTTGCGTCTGATAAAATTAATACAAACACATGTAGCTCCACATACTATTGCTGCTATTTCTAAAGGTAACAAAACTGGAACAACAAATCCAATCCCAGCCATAATAACACCTGCAGATATCAAGGTAGTGTCAATTCCATCTGTAATATTAATACCACGTTTATATTTTTTATAAAGTGACTGACGTATATCTCGTTCTGTAATTAACTTTTTTTCAATTTCTGAAATCTTTTGTAATCTATAATTCTGTCCGTCTTCCACTGGCAACTCAGGATATATACTTGGTGCTGTCGGTTGCTTCATTTTTTTATTAATAAATAAAAAATTAAATTAATTCAATTAATAATGATGCCACCGTATTTACAGCGGTAGCAACCGGACAGGATTTCAAGCAACGTGATTTGGTTAAGTTTTCAATCTTTGTTACTTTCAAGACTCCTCATGGTAATATTAACCAGGCGGATGGGGTAAGAGTTCAAAACAAACCTATAATTGTTGTTACGAGCACTGCGGTATAAATAGTAATATAATAACAGATAATGTTGACCACTTGTAGTCTTCAAAAATATCCCATTTTCTAACACACTTGTAAACATAATCCCATACTTCCTCTAGCACTACAGGTTCATACTCTACGGGTATTGGTATATATTCTTCTGGCTCCGATTCCATGTCTGGTTCTTGTTCTTCCATTTTTTTTCATCATATAATTATAACATTATATTTTTTAAAAAACAATAGTTCAAAGACTAAATTTTTAATATTAAATTATTAAACACATCTTTTAAGGGCAAGCTCTCAATACCCAGTACACTAATTATCATACTGTTATACAATTTTGTATATAATATATTTTTTGTTGATACAAAAATCAAGCCAGCTCGTAGAATTAAATTAAATTAATTCAATTAATAATGATGCCACCGTATTTACAGCGGTAGCGTTAGCAACCTTCCATACAAAGTTAACAACAGAACCAGCACCAATCTCTAAAGGTTTATCAAAGTTATCATGATTGCGTGGGATGATGTGAAGCGTTATGCCATAATTTGGTTGTTCAACACCATTGACAGAAACTATTACAGTTACGTCACCCACTAATCGGTCACTTGCTAAACCTATTCCCATAATCCGTCCACGGAGTGTCATTACATGCCCCACATTTGTTTCTGCTCCGCCGTTACCAAATGAGAGTATTTTATTCAACACAAGTGGGCCCTTAGCCTCCGCAAATATTGTTATAATCCCATATTTAAGATTATCAACTCTATCTTTCAAATGATTAAACTGGTTAACAAAAGGCACAATTCGCCTATATAAATTTTGAACATCATTTATTAAAGCCTCTAAGTCTTCTGTTTTTTTAGGGCTTGGTGGTCCAAATATACTCATTGTTTTTTTTATAAAAATATATTTTTTAAATAATTTCTAAAACACAACTCATAGGCAAACCGTGATTATCTATCTTGTTGCCATACTCATCTCTGACTTCTATTTTCAATTCAGAAATTGCACCATTCATAAGACAGTGATATTCAGGATAAAAACTTGTATATACAGTATCTCCATACTGCTTATTTACTACAGGCACAACACCTATAATAGTGCTTGGTGCACCATTGAAATAATTACTACTCGTATTAACTTGTTTCAGATGAACATATAGCTGTTTATAAGGAGCTAAATCAATTGGATAATCTCCTAAAGTAGTACCTGTCAACCATTTTCTGTCCTTGAATCCCAGCATTTTTGAAAGACCGCTTGACATTCGTGTCTCTATTGGCGTATCTATAATGGCTGCACCAATTTGCTCAATACTGTCCAGGATAATATTTTCATTTAGCAATTTAAACTTTTTTGCCAAGTATTGAATGTTATAGAGTCCACCTGGAAAATGTTCTATTTTATCTGGGTTTCTTGTCTTTACGGTTTCATGATTAATATTATACCAACCGATAGTGTATGTAAAACTTTTCAATCCAACGCGCTTAGTTCCATCTCTATTATCGATATACTGTTGTAAATTAATAGAGTTGTCTATGTTTGAAATTGTATGAAACATTTTTTTTTAATATATATATATAAAAACACAAATAAAAATGATTTCTAAAGAATTCAAATATAACCCGGATGCTCACTATTCAAATACTTTTAGCAAGAAAGTGATAGATATAATAAATCAAAACATAGTCATTACATCAGACGGTAAAGGCTTTAAAGCATCATTTTCTAATGTCTTTGAAAAATACAAACTTTCATACGTCAAATCAGATGCTATAGTTCAAAGCTGGGAAGCAGATTGGATGTTATTTTGGCAGAATCAGTTGAATTTTGCTATTTGGTGTGCGACAACTGGATGTGGCGTTGATTTCAACAATCATCTAAAAGCTGATGATTTGGTTGGTTCATTATTTTGATTTCATGTCTATTACCAAGTCAGAAGAATATTATTTGAGATGAGTGTAGCAATGCCGCAAGACTCAAATTGGAATGCGTTTAATAACACATATAACCGAAACGCATACGAGAGAATATGCAAGGAGTTTAATGTTGACTTAAATTCGGACTGGAGAAAAAAAGAAAGCTATAATGATGGTATAGGAACAATTTATAATTACTGGACAAATATTGGTTATCATCCTTTGATAAATACTGTATACGACAACAAAACGATGAGTTTTACAGTCTATGAGAGTGATAAAACATATCATATTGATTACATTGCACAAGGATCTGAGGCTGACAACAGCTGGTCTACTTTTATACTAGATTGTTCATCTGGATTTACAAGGGCAGGAGTAGAAAGAATCAATGACAGCATAAGAACATACTGCTGGGCAATCCTTGGCTCACAATCACAAACAAAAAACAGATATACTTGGAACTGGAACGGCATTTGATGCTCAAAAACAATTTCTGGCAAATGTAGAGGACGCAATATATAGCCCCATCGACTTGCCCAGTCAAATTTCAAGATATGAAAACACCTTAAAATATGCAAGAAGTAAAGTAAATTTTGTCTATGGAAGTGGATTGTACATGTCTCCGGGTGACATGGAGTTGAGAATTGGAACAATACAAGACTACAATAATGAAATTGTAATAGCAACCGATGCACAAGCATTAGGATTAAATAATGATGTAAATGTAAAACCAGTACCGCCAAAAAGTGTTCAACCTTTTCAAGGCACCACAACAAAGAAATTTTTACCGGAACACTTTGATAAATCAATACATAAAACTGTGGACACACCAGAAATACAAAAAAATAGCGATTGAACACGAAGATAACAAAACAACTATAATTGTTGGTACTATAGTAATAGGTCTTGCTGCATTACTTATTTACGAGATTTACTAAACCACTCTTTGGCTGCCACATACAACAACCCGGAAACAAACACAAGCAAAGCCCATAGATTGTTACCAAGCCATTTAATAACTTTAAATTACTTGGTAACAATCTATGTATGCAGCAGCTTTACCAGCTAGGTTGGCAAGAAGTTTACCAAGATTAAATAGTTTTTTTTTTATCCAGTCTTTTACACTTGATGGATCAGGCTTTGGAGTTGGAACAGGTGCAGTCCCTCCCGTTGTGGGAATAATGGCCTCAACTAATACCCCAATAATCATACCAAAGGCAGTCAAAATACTAACAATAGTAATACCTTGCTCCCTAAACAAGGTTTTGATTCTCTCACCCAATGTTGTGTCTTCTTTTAACACCTTATTTATAGTTTCTTTTATCCTGTTTATTTGACTGCGTAATGCTTCTTTGTTTTCACTCGCCGCTTCAAGTCGTGCACTTTTTTCATCTTCTAAGTTTTTTATTCTGTCACGTATGCGCTCTTGTTGAAACTCATCCTCCTGCCCGGGGGTGCTAACCTGTTCTAATTTTTCTTTTGTTATGTCTTTATCAAGCTCAGTGAGCTTTGAAAGATTATTAATAAGTTCTCCACGGGAGCTTTGCAATACCTTGTCTAAACCTTGTAACTCTCGCATTGTTAGACCTTCTGTTTGTGTTTGAACAGCAGTTTTAGGATGAGTTTCATCTATTGTATTACTCAAATTACACTCAATTATATTAACAGCATCTACTGTATTTTGTACATCTTCAGTTGTTGAAAAAGTTTGCATTGGTATATTTTCTCCTTATTTTGTGAGGGTATCTTTTGTTTTTGCCAAGGATGCTAATTCTGCCCTACCCTGAGCCTTTCTTTCACGTGGGGCTAAATAATCATATATTTTTAAATTATTTTTTATGAAGTCAATGCCATGTTTTCTAAGTAGAGTGTCCAGCGCATAAAACTTGATTGGTTCGTTTGGATTATTTCCCTTATAATAGGTAAGTGGAACATCATCTGTTTCCGACTGAACTGCATATAACATTGTTCTACCGTTTTCGTCCTCAGCCGCTCTGAAATCATTTTTATAATCAATTCCGCTGATCTCAGCATTAACTTCAGTTAAAAATTGATCTACTAACAACCTTTTTTGTGTTAGTTGTTCTTCTGTTTTATCTTCCCCTCGAAGCTGATCAATATGGTTATTTTCATTTACAATTTGTCTCTGAAATTCTGAGCCAGGTTGTATAAATTCTGGTTCGTCAGGCCAGTCTTCTTCATACATATCTTCAACATCTGGATCGAACTTAGGATTTTCAAATCCACCCTCAGCCATTGTTTATTTTATTTAATTTTAAAAAATATATTTAAAAAATAAAAACAATGTCGGCTTACGGAAACAAACTCAGCCCTCATAGAAAACTAAGAGAACCTCATGGTGCCAAGGGCATCCGCACAAGTGTAGTAATAACTAATAATCCATCAACAATAGATCAAAACCAGCAACTGCTTGTGAGATTTCCAAATCTAAGTACTAATGATGTGATAGTTCCACGTACTGCTCGTCTTGCCTTTGAAATAGAACTTAAAAGCAGAACAGACGCCAACGCTACTCTATTCCAGAATCTGGGTAGAACAATTGTGAAAAAAATGACAATAAGAATAAGTGGCAATGAAGTCATGTCAATAGATGACAGTGATATATATCATTGTTATGTAGATTTATGGAAAAGCCCTACCGAACGATTAAACACAGCTTACCAAGGTATTGGTAAAGCAAACATGTTAAAACATAGAGTTGGCGCGGGAGATGCTTCCTCAGACACCAAAGATGAAGCTATAGCAGCAGCTTATGGAAATAGATTTTGTATTCCACTGGACTTTGAAATGTTAGAAAGTCATATGCCATTTTATCAAGCGGGGCTTGGTGATAGGTTAGAATATGAATTAACGTTTAACGATTATAACAAAGTTATCAAAAGCAGTGATGCTGATGCATCTTATGTAATAAAAAATATCTGCTTGGAATTTGATACGGTTAGTGATGTTGAATTAGCCAGACAAATAAGACAGCAAACCAATGGTAAGATGTCATTTATGTATGATCGTATCTTGCCACATAGAAAAATAATAGCAAACAAATCTGAAACCCTTTGGAACATCAACATTAATGTACCAGCACGGAGCATGAAAGGTATTCTAATGCTGTTTGAAGACCCAGAAAGAACAGACACGGAAACCTATTACAACCCAAAGATTGAAAAGGTTGAAATGACAATAGAGGGAGTACCAAATCAGTTGTATAGTCAGGGCATGAAGGCATATCAACATTGGGATGAAATCAACAAATATATTGCCTTGACCTCAAAAAGAAACAAAGAGACAGAAATAGTAGCAAGAGACTTAAACTTTACCAATGTTTCTCTTGAGACTTATCTGACAAAATCATATGCTTTGTGGCTTGACCTTAGAACATGTGATGACAATTTATTACACGACAGTGGAAGAAGAATAGAAAACGGCAGTGAAGGCATAACGATATTAATAAATAAAAAAGCAGATGCAAATCAACCTTTAAATATTTATATATATATAATACAAGATGCGAAAATCAATTTTGAAGATGGAAGATTCAAAGAAGCAGGATACTAGTTTGCAACAAAAATATCCTAAATATTCACACAGTGCCATTATCTGTGGTCAGACAGGCTGCGGCAAAACAGAGTTTGTTCTTGACATACTTGAACAAGAGTATGTTGGAGTTTTTGAACATATAATTATATTGTGTCCAACCATAGAGTGGAACGAGGCTTATAAAAATAGATCCTGAATAGGTGATGTAAGACATCCAAAAGATAAAAAAATAATAATTGTCAATCCCGTTAGCAAAGGCAAAGAAATGTTATAAGAACTGTTGCGTTTCTTTTTCAAAAGATATGCTGGCCAGCCCACATTATACATCATTGATGATTGCTCCGCCACAAAAGAATTAACAAAGAAAAAAGATATGTTATCAGAGTTGGCATTCTCTGGCCGCCACGCCAAACAATCAGTATGGGTTATTTCACAGAGATATAATTCTGTATTGAAAGATTTGAGAGAGCAAGCAAAATGGTTGTGTATGTTTTACACTAAAGACAGAGATAGTTATGAAAATTGTTTGAGAGAAAATGATGTTATTCCGACACTGGAGGAGAGAACCAGAATAAGAAAAGCTTTAGCAAAAACTAAATATTCAAAGATAATTTTGAGGACTGACCAACCAACTGGTTATTGGTTTGAATAATTTCTACCAGCAATTCTTTTTTTCTAACAGCATTGCTTTGTTGCTAATAGTAATACTAACAGCAAAGTAGCAATGTTAATAGCAATACTGACATGAAAAATATAATGAAAATATCAAAAAATATAGTAATGCTTATAGCATTGCTCATAGCAAAGTAGCAATGTTAATAGCAATGCTTGCAGCAAATTAACAATGCTAATAAAAAAAATAGCAATATTAATAACAATGCTATTAACAATACTAACAATTACTACTTGCATGAATATCGCAGCTGGTTGTTTTATGTTTTATGTTTATTTCAAGATAAAAAATAAAATTATTAATATAAAAATGAATGCGGAAGAACTATTACAAGACATATCGGAAGGTTTTACGGAACGTGATGAATCAAAGCAACAAGAAACAAAAAAAAAAAGATTATCAGCCATAGTGGCTGGCGGTGGTAGTCGTCAATATTTGGGTAAAGACATACAACTCACGAATATAGATGGCATGCCACCAGATGAAATTAACAAACTTTACTGCAGATATGAAGCAAGGCTTGGGGCAAGTGTGACCAAGACTTTAGGCAATTCTTTTATTAACTTGTATGTGATGAGAGTATCAAAATATTTTAATGTAACCAATCCACCAAAGCTGATAGAATATTTGGAGGAAGACCCATTTATTAATCATGCTTTGACAAGTGCTTGTTGTGAGTTGTATTATAGGTATGGAATGTGCTTAGCGCCATTTACAGCAATACTGACAACTGTTAGACATATTGATTTTAATAAAAATAAAAATATAGATAATATAAATGGAGAACCAAGAGAGTGAAGTTATACCTGTTGTTACACAACCTATTGAACAACAAAAAGTAAAAAATCCAAAACGAATAGAGGCTGGGAAAAAAGGAGCAGCGGCAAGAGAGGCAAAGCGTTTGCTTCAAGATGCAAAGCAAGATGCTGCAAATCAAATAACAAAAATAACAATAGATGAAGAGGAACCAGAAATCAAAATAAACGTATACAAAAATTATATTCCACCGTGTCTGGTTTTATTAGTAGGCATTGCTGGGTTTGGTTTGTATACTTATAACAAGAAATCTGCTACGCAACCTGTGCAACATGCTGCTGTTCATGTTGCACCAAAAGACCCGTTTGATTTTTAATAATTTATTTTAAAAAAATAATCATATAAAAAAAATGGCAGCAAGTATTGACGGAAAACAAATTGTAAATATGATGTATCATGCAGGAGTGGAAACACTTCTAACTGTTGGATATTCTGAGATTGGCAGAAAACTACTAAAAAGACCAGCACCTAAAGTGGATTTTAATATGACAGATTTTGGAATGCTGTCTGTGGATGTAATGTTAGCAATGGCTACGAGGGATATGTTGATCAAGCAAGGTATTATTCCTGCGGATATTATGAAATAATTTTTAAAAAAAATTAGATATAAAAAAATGGCAAGTGCAGTAGTAATGATGATCGGTTGCGCATTAACAAATGCATTGGCATTTAGCGGTTCAAATTATTTCTTTTCAAAAATGGGAAGTCATTCAGATGAGGAAAGACAAAGGCATGACAAAGCAGTGGAACAATTAAACGCAGCACAAGCGGAGTGGAATAAAAAAAGAACAGAGAGATTAGATTTTATTAATAAGCAACTACAAAAAGAGCATCATGCAGAGCAGACTTTTGATGATGTGGACCAAGCTATGAAACAGTATTACTACATAACTGGCAAACATTTGCTTTTGGAACCGGAGCCCAAGTTGAGTGATTTCGATACACCATCTCCGGATCAACAGAGTAGAGAAATTACGTTTATTGTGGTGGGCATGGCTGCAACTGGATTTGTGGCGTATAAATTGAGTTCATAAAAAAGAATAGTTTAAAACTATAATTACTTTAGATTTCTTTGGATTTGGAATGACTAAGTATGTTTACTTTGAAATAACCTTTGGAAAGACTAAGTCATATGCATGATACCTATTTTTTTTGTTGTTCTTACATGGTTTTAATCCAAGTGGTCGCATATAATATGGTGGTTTAGCACTCTTCTCTAATTTATCTTTGAGATGACCAGGCGCCCATACTTCACCATTGTCTAATAATGTCAATACCATGGATGGACCATATTCAGTATCTACTATTTTCGTATCTGTAAAAGTGTATATTTTATTTATTTCCAAGTCTGTCCATTTCTTTGTGTTATTTTGATTTTGCTCTTCAAGCAGTTCCTCAAATTGTGCAGTTGTGATATCCATTTTTTTTTATAGTTATATAAAGTTTAATCTTTAGTAGAAAAAAATGGAAAAGATTTATTACAGCCCAAAAGGATTTTGGAAAGGTTACTCAGCAGTTAAAAAATTGGCAAAAGAGGCTGGTGTTAGTGAAAAAAAGGCATTAGAATTTTTAAAGAAACAAGCTGTGTGGCAGATTTATTTACCCGCACCAAAAAAAAAAATTAGAACCAGGTTTGATGTTTCTGCTAAGAATGGAGTGCATCAAGCTGATTTGTTATTTTTACCGCATGATACTTTTAGACGCAAGACATATAAATATGCATTGACTGTGGTTGATATTGCAAGTAGATACAAAGAAGCGGAGCCACTGACTTCCAAGGATAGCAAAGAAGTTGCCAAAGCATTTGAGAAAATATACAGTCGACATTTGAAATATCCAAAGTTATTACAAGTGGATCCAGGCAGAGAATTCATGGGTGCAGTATCTCAGTTGATGGTAAAACACAAAGTAAATATCAGACGGGGCAGAACAGAAATACACAGAGACCAAGCTTTAGTGGAAAGATTTAACAGAACATTAGCTGAAAGATTGTTTGGTTATCAGTATGCTAAGGAAATAGATTCGCAAAAACGCAACAGAGAGTGGGTAAAGAGATTACCAGAAGTTGTTAAAGCCATAAATGTGGAAACAAAAAAGCCTCCTCCTGTTGAAACAAAAACATTAAAAGATGATCATATCTGTATGAATGCAAGTGTAAGATATTTATATCAACCCGGGGAACAAGAAGATGGAAGACGCAGAGCAACTGATCCAATGTGGAGTGTAGATATTCACAAGATTAAAGGTTATATGGTGACGCAAGGTATACGAGTTTATTATTTGAAAGCACCAGCGTCACAGAGAGGATTTGTCAAAGAAGAATTACTTATTGTTCCTGCTGATACCCAAATTCATAAGTTTTTATAGAAACCGTGTGCATCAGTTGTAATTCCATCTTCTCGGATGTATCTTTTTGAGTAAAATGGTGATAATGTAACTTTGTTTACTGTTATGCCATATATTTGATGCTTTATTGATCGTATCATATTCATTTTATGGGTGTATTTTTTCTTGCCAAACAATGCATCCTTGTAGTTCTCAAAGTTTGTTTGTTTTTCGGTTATATATTTTCTTACACCCTTTGCTTTTTTAATAATCTGCTCATTCACTTTCAAAATAGAATCTTGTTTGGATCTTAATCCAATATCCTCAACTGTAGGAACACCAGCACATTCATCTTTCATTTTACCTCTTGCTTTTTTAATAATTTCCTCATCCGCTTTCAAAATAGAAGATAGTCCGGATCTTAACTCATCCGGTTTAGAATATAGTTCAGGTCTTGATTCAATATACTCAACTATAGAAACACCAGGACACTCATCTTTCATTTTATTTATTACTTTTTCAATAACCTGCTAATCCGCTCTCAAAACAGAATATAGTTTGGGTCTTAATCCAACATACTCAGCTATAACATCACCATTACATTCGTCTTTCATTTTACCCAATACTTTTTTGTTTGTATCATCGTGCATTGGGTGATTTTGAGGATAATCACTTAAGTCATATTCATCTTTCATTCCAGCCATGTCTTTGTATGCATCATCTGTTCTGATGTCTACCAGTAGGCTGTCAGTGTCTGTGTATAATAAAGTACAGTCATTTCCGTACCTTTTCTTTAGGGTATTATAATACCAATCATACATCATATACTTTGATAAATCCAATACTGACATCCCAACATAGATTGGTTTGTTTAATGTTAATTTTGTTTTGTTTACATGTACTGCTGATAATTCATCTGAAAATTGTATACGCCTGTTAAAGTTTGGTTTGGCTATTATTTTTCTTATCTTTTCATTTTCAGAGCCGTTAGTTTTGACTAGTTTTATATCTGTCCGCTTGCATAAATTTTCCATTGTCTTGCCAAACACAGAGTTGTTCATAAGTTTGTAAAAATCTGTTTCAAATTTTGATTTAGCTTTTTTCCTAAGTTTTGTGTTTAAACAAATATATGATTTCATCCATGGTTTTTCATTAAATTCTAATACTCTGTGTACTTTCTTTAGTTTCATGCCTAAAGATAAATACAGTTGCAGGTTTTTGTAATGTATCACATATTTTTCTTTGTCCCTAAGATTGGGAACTAGTTGTTCTGTATTTATCATACCATTATTTTCTAACAGATCTGTTTGGTATTCAGACAACCATTCTTTTTTCACTGCTAATCTTTCCGGTGCAAGCGGATAGTCATTGTGAGCTTCATGAAGTTCTTTAGGATATTCCAAATCAACTTCAAGCATTTGTCCTTTGCCAGGTTTTGGTTTAGAAAATTTTCCAGTCTTGTTTTTGGCTTTCCAAACAAAGCCAGAATATGGAAGTGGCTGACTCATTGCCCATCCATAAAGTTTATTTGCATCAAAGTACATTAAAAAGTTGTTTTCCTCATTAGGGTTATAATCAGCTACATGTGGATTGTTTGCTTTGGCATATCGTTTTGATACCATACTTATGCCACCTCGCATTCCTTTTTCTATAAATAAGTGCTTGTCAATGTCTGTCAAAAGTTCTAAATCTATTTTTGAATGTTTAAGTAAAGCATCCCAAGATAATCCAGGTGCTGAATAGTAATGTAAAGCATCAAGTTTGTATGCACTCATACATGTTTTTCTGAAAGTTTGAAATACATCTGCTAACAAAGTTACATCAGTTTTTAGATATAAATCATGATAGTCTCCAAGAGTTTTGCAATTTAACTCTTTCCATACTTTTTGAGCATGCTCGTAATCTTCTTGGGTAATACCTTCACCTCTTAATTTACTGTAAAATGCTTCTATGGGTGGTAATTGCGTTTCCTTAAATCTTTCCATGCTGTTCATATATTCGTATGGATAAACACCTTTTCGTAAAAGTAAATATGTTTGTTCCCCAAACTGATTTTTGGTAATTTTAAAATCAGATTTATCTGTTGCTTTAACCAATTTTTCCAAAGACGAAGCCATAAACTGAAAGCTATCCAAGAATCTAAGTTGTCCGGCACTAAATGAAATATACTTTTCAGCGTTGTTTGGAATGCATGTAATATTACCTGTCATTTTATGTATTTTTTGCATTATAAGATGACTATCATATCCTTTGAGGTTGTGAAATACAACAGGGATGATTGTTTTATTTGGTTTTATTTTTAGGTTACAGTTTTTATGTGCTGCACCTCTGTATTCTCCTGTAAAATGACAGTGGTCTCTTACTTTACCGTTTTTATCATTTTTTATTTCATCCTCACATATCCAGCAATGTGTTGATTTTTCATGATCTTCCTCATTTTGCTGCGTCATGATTAATAGTTTTGGGTGAGCAAATATTTTATTAATGTTGCTCTTCTCGCATTCTAAGTAATTTAAAAACTTTTCAACAGCATATTCACCTCTGTAAATAACAGGTTCTTCAGCTTTGCCATCATATCTGACAACCTGGTATCCAAAACCACAAGCTTCGTGTACATTTGTGATTTCAGATTTTTTTCCAAATTCGATTGATTGCGGTTTGATTATACTCTCAAAATCAGCATATATTGCATAAGGCACAGGCATCTGATTTTGATGATTTTTAAATTGTGTGTGATTTTTACCTTCTTTTGGCATTTCTATTCTGCAAGAATTTTTATTGATACCCTCACAGTCTTCTCTGTGTTTGGTAAGTAGATCTTCTCTTGAAAAGCCGTAAAGACAACGATCGCAGAAATAAGTTTTACCGCGATATTTGTTTTGATCATAAAGTAATCTATTTAGATTTTTAATCCAACAATAGTGATATTTTGTTGTTATTGTTTTTGGTTCGTTGGGATAATCATCAGGGTTATAATTGTCATCTATAATTCCTTCTTCATTATTTGGATCATCTTCATCTTCATTTTCTAAATCAACCGCAACGTCTTTAGAAATTAAAAGCAAGTTAATTCTTTCCATTTCTTGCGGTTGCTCTGATATTCTATATGGAAATACAGATACCCTTTTTCCTGTGCATCCGTAAACATTAATAGCAAGGTTGTTTTGTTTTTCTACTTTGGAAATTTGTGAAATTGGAGTGGGAAAGTCAATACCATCCATATTCAACTTACCCATGTGTTTGTTATAACTAGATATCCTAGTTTGATTATTTTTATTAGGCCACAAAGCACAAACCAATGCCACTTCCAAGCACTTATTATCTTCATTATTAACATTAAGTATTGCTTTTTTATCAGATACTGCTTTAGACAAAGGAATATATGAAGAACCTTTTAATGGTTTGTAAATCTTTCAAGACTCTCTTGTATATTTGCAGATGATTTATCGTAAAACTCATTTATTTTTTCAGAGGTTAAAATTGCATTTTGCTCGCTGTGTAATACTGCTGTGGTGTCTTTTTTGGTATCACCATCATCTTTGAATAAATCTACAGTGAGACCTAATTGAAACTTTAATCCATTCATCTTTGTCAGCTCTTTGCTTATCTGTTTTGTAATAATGGATTTTTTATCACGGAATAGTTTTTGAGGGTCTTTGTATTTCTCGGCAGATATCTCGTATGCTTTAAAATAGCCACACATTGGTTTGTCAACCAGTTTTAATTCTTCTTTAGATTTTCTATCATTAAGCTCTTTCAATTCATTTATAACATTGTCTCGTGATTTAGCATATTTCTGATTTTGCTCATCTTGTAATTTATCATATTTCTGCTTTTCTCGTTTATGTTGTTTCTTAGCACGTCGTCTCTTGAGTAAATTTTCTAATGTTTGAGATGTAACCTCTTTTGAAGTTTCTTTTAGAACTTCTTTAAGAGGTTTTAATGCATTTATACCGTTAGATAGTGTTTGCTTATCTATTACACCTGTATCAAACAGGCGTATTAAATTTCTTATAGTCTCTTCGTTTTTTTCCATTCCTTTATTTGTTATATATTTAAAAATATTTATATATAAAATAGACAATGGAAATCAATGTTTGCAAATTTCTTAAAATTGGATTACATAATCCATGTAAAAATAAGTCAACAAAAGATTCTAATTATTGCAGTTTGCATAAATATAGATTAAAAACAAGTCATGCATTACCGTGTCTAATATGTAAAAAAGGCACTTCTGCAAAATATCAAGTGTGTGTTGGTTGCGGTGCAGCTTCAATTAGAAAAAAGAACGATTATTGGAGGTTAAAGACGTATAACGCTGAGTGTCTCAGATTTAGACGTATTGAGGTTTAAATTATATTTTGATAACTTATAAAAAAAATTAAACTTGCAATCTTCACTACACCTATTTTAAAAAAGTTTTAATAAATCAAGTAAAATCACCATTTCATGATGATTTATTATATATGTATTATAGGGGTTTTCTGTTGTAATTTGAGGCGAAACGGAGTGAGACGAAAATTACAACAGAACCCCTATAATACATATATATAGTTCTTTTGCGTATTAATATTGCGCTCCTGTGCGACTTTAGGAGCGCAATATTTGTGCGCAGGAACGAATCTAATAACCTTTTTATTGCATACGCATTTTTAAATTAGAGAAAATAAAATAGTGGTAACATTAAGCTTCACTAAAAACATTTATTTGAAACAAACATATTGTCACTACATAATGGAAAATTTCACACTGAAATCATCATTGTTTACATCACGTAACATACTTTCTATGGTGCACCAGTCACGAACACGTATACATTACACACCCAGTATGACTTTACTACACGTCAATATGGGCGAATAATGACGTTTCCTGTTACATTGCTTGTAAATTCGTATGCAATAAAACATGATATAATGAATGCGATGACAACTGACCAAGTAGGAGTTCTTAACAAACAAACTTATATTTAAAGTTAATAATCAGCTTGATTCTTAATATGTCTTAACTTGTTTCAGTTAAATAGCGTTTCCGACACGTAAGTTCTCATTATGATTTATAAGGAATAACGAGTTTTTTTAATGGAAGTTTGTCCGACTCTGACCCAGTAATTTGGAATGGAAATTTAAGAGCGTGTACTATCGTGCACGTCAGTAAAATCTGTTTGAACCATTTGTATAAAAATGGATGAAAAGCACGATGAAAATTAAATTGTTTTTGTTAAAAAAGAAATTTTACCCGTAAAATAGATTTTGCAGCGAACACTTTATATCCCATGGTATTGTTAATCTCGTTGTTTCGGTATTGCTATAAGTTGTTTCAGTTTTGTACGATACGTTGCTTTGTAAAAAAGACCTCATGGAAGATTAGTTTTACTTGTGTTACCGTCTTAAAATAAAGTATCTAATACAATTATATTCCAGTTCATTGTACACATTGTTAAAGTTAACCATAATTGTACCAACATTTATCTTTTTATTTGGTTAAAATAATCATTATTTCTGTTATCCAAATTGCTCGTGAGCTCAGCTATAAATTATAATTTTATTCACTGGAAAAAGCATGACAGGATCTTCAGTGATGGATGAGAAGTAATATCTCACGCCGTTATTATACTTAAGTGCTTAATAAAAAAAAAACTTGGCCAAACAAAGCACAGACACAAAAACAACATGGCACCGCGACAACATGGCACCGCGACAAAAAGTTCGTTTTATCAAACAGTAGAAAACAATTATTTACGCAGATGCTTTACATAAACATAACTCAATCGCTTTCTATCCACGGCTATTTGAATCGACAATTTTTCAATTTCAAACGACGGCATTGAGACGGCATCTCTGAAATTATATAACATAAAACGTATTTCTCTGAACCATGTGCAATTATATCACAAAACGTTCCCTGTAGGATACTAAATGTCGGGGATATTTTTATTCTTATTCTTATTGTTGTTCTAAAGCCTGTTGTTTTGTTTTGCTTATTAAATTATCCCATTTCCTCTACTCGGGCGATAATACATGTATAAACGTCGCTTGACAAAGCATTAAGTAGCCATGATGTGACATTAGGGTTCCTCAAAAGTCTACAGTGTAACTTGTTTTGTTGTTGTTTGTTTCTTACGGAGTATATTTGTAAACGTTGTTTCCATCTTCCTGTTAAGCTGCTATCTCAAAAGACATGTAAAGCACCGCGCATGCGTTGGCATAGGAAGAGGGATTCAACATATTTGACAACTATGATAAACGAGGCAACATGGTTAGGCATCATCAAAGGCGATTACCAATGCAGGGAGAGCATTTTGTTTGGAACGAAACATAATTCATAAGAGCGCCCTGACATATAGAGTTATGAGTCCGACTGTAGCGTCCTACCTTATGGTGTAAGTGACTATAGCGTCCTAGCATATGGAATTATGAGTCTGGCTGTAGCGTCATGGCCTATAGCGTCCTAGTCTTTGGGGTTATGAGTCTGACGGTAGCGTCCTAGTCTATAGAGTTATGAGTCTGACTGTAGCGTCCTAGCCTCGAGAGTTATGAGTCTGACTGTAGCGTCCTAGTCTCGAGAGTTATGAGTCTGACAGAAGCGTCCTAGCCTCGAGAGTTATGAGTCTGACTGTAGCGTCCTAGCCTCGAGAGTTATGAGTCTTACTGTAGCGTCCTAGCCTCGAGAGTTATGAGTCCTCGAGAGTTATGAGTCTGACTGTAGCGTCCTAGCCTCGAGAGTTATGAGTCTGACTGTACCGTTCTAGCATATGGCGTTATGGTGTACCGGAAGTAAAACAAATCCCATTGAGTCCTGCACAATATTTTCCAAACTTTCTAGTTAGCCATTTTTCAAAATGAAGTTCAAACTAAAATTCACTTGCATATTCTTATTCATGAGGCCTTTCTCTCTAGAAAACTGCTGAGAATAGTAGGGGTCTTGTGGCATATAAGAAAATAAAATTCTGATCTTTGTTGACACCGTGAACAAACTGCATTCATTCGGCACCTCTTAAATGTGCTCTACTTTCACTTTCAAAACTTTCAAGTTGATAAATAAAATCATCATACAGCCAGGAAAATGGTTGTTAGCTCTCACAAACAAGTCAATAAAGTCATTTCAGCCAGAAAAAAACAAGCCTTAAATACTCAAAAGTGCCTTTTATCACAAAAAAACGTTAATGATTATATATTTGGGAACTCCTTTCGACTACGTCAGGCATGAATACCGCAGTGATTTACTTCCTGTATGCCTTATAACTGTCTCGTAGCGTTCATGCATATAGAGTTATGGTTCTTGTTCTTGACCTCGATATTCTCGAACATTTAACCGTCATACAGGAAGATCAAACGAATTGTCGAGACGATTTACGTACCTGCAAAGTAAGAATGCCCGTTTTACCAGAATGATAAAACGTATGCATTTATGACATTGTGCATATTATCATTTTTAACAATTCATATGTGTTGTTATTTAATGTCAAAGTCAAAGGTCAGCACCATGATAACAACAGTACATCATTTTAACAAGCAATAATAACCAGCAGATATGAAACATGTTATTCCACATTCCATTATATAAAAACTGTTTCACATATGCTTTCCTGTGCACTCTCGCATAAAAATGCAGTTCTATATATCTTTCCTGAGTCGCTCACATATATACAATATATTGTTCATATGTTTTACTGTGTCGCGCAGTTTTGCATACGCTTTCCTGTGTCGCTCAAGTAGACAATGAAGTTTCACATACGTTTTCCCGTGTTGCTGAAGTAGACGATGAAGTTTCGCATACGCTTTCCTGTGTCGCTCACGTAGACAATGAAGGCATACGCTTTCCTGGTCGCTCACGTAGACAATGAAGTTTCACATACGCTTTCCTGTGTCGCTCACGTAGACAATGAAGTTTCGCATACGCTTTCCCGTGTTGCTGACGTAGACACTGAAGTTTCGCATACGCTTTCCCGTGACGCTTACGTAGACAATGAAGTTTCGCATATGCTTTCCCGTGTCGCTGACGTAGACATTGAAGTTTCGCATATGCTTTTCCGTATCGCTGACGTAGACATTGAAGTTTCACATATGCTTTCCTATGACGCTTACGTAGACATTGAAGTTTCACATATGCTTTCCCGTGTCGCTGACGTAGACATTGAAGTTTCGCATATGCTTTCCCGTGTCGCTGACGTAGACATTGAAGTTTCGCATATGCTTTTCCGTGTCGCTGACGTAGACATTGAAATTTCACATATGCTTTCCCGTGTCGCTGACGTAGACAGTGAAGTTGAAGTTCCTTTGACGTTTACATTGGCAGTGAAGTTTCGCATATGTTTTTCTTTGACGCTCACATATATGATGTTTTAAATACGTCTGTCTGTAACGCTCAAATACACAATAAAGGCATTTCATATCACTTTTATGTTAATTAACTTTTATATACTGATGTTCCGGTCGGAACAAAAAGAGCAACAGAGCGATGTTATTTCCTATTATTTCGTCACGTGTTGAATCACAGAAGTGAGAAAAGATAACCTGTAATGCCGCGGCGACTTTTTTAAGCAACAAGCAACATTCATGGTAGTCTCGCCCTGCCCCGCATAATGCATAGAGTTATCGTTTATTCAGAAATTCCAATAGGCCACGAGACCTGTGAGGATACAACATGATATACATAATTACAATTGATACAACAAATGGTGCAGTGATTACATGTAAAATGTGTACAAATAAATAAATACAACACACGCACGCAAGCACGCAAGCACACACACACACACACACACACACACACTCAAGTACAATTATTATTGTTTTTGTCATGTCAGTGTCATATAATCAGAACAATAGTTATCGTAGTATTTTTGTGGAGAAGGTGACATATATGTCAATCATAATTTAGAAACTTTTTATTGGAAGTTGTGTTTAACTGAATATTTCATTTTTCCTTATCTCAAAAGCTTTAAAAACGAAAACACTAAGGCATTTAATAATTTTTTCGTTTTGACTTTGCATAAGTGCTAAAAATTTAAACATACTGGGCCTTTTCCAATAATATTTCTTTATATAGACTTGTCTTATCTGATTATATAAACTGCATTCAATAACAAAATGATATTCATCTTCTAATTTACCACATTTGGTACATTTACGTTCATTTAAAGGTATACTATATGGTTTATGCCATCTTCCAGCTTCTATTTGTAAATTGTGAGATGAGAGTCTTAACCTAGATAGCGCAATTCTATATTTTTCTACATTAACCATATACAAGTACGATTTCAAAACAAAATTATCAAAAATTAAAGTATAGGTATTCGCTCTACTTGAGTTCCGGAGACGAGAATGTAGGTTTTGAATGAAACAATCATTTAATCTTTGTTTCACATTATACAAAAACAAAGCGTTATCTCCAACACCTTGGAATAACCAAGCGTAATGAAAACCAAGAGAAGATAATAATTGTTTTAATAACGTTACCCAGTTCTATATGCATATGCAGATATCGGTCTGGGAAGATATGACTAAATAAAGCGATTAGCCGTTGTTATTCGCGCGTTGTTTTTTTTCACTCTCATTAAGTTGACAAGTCGCATAGAGTCTCTTAATGTCACGGCAAAATCGCCCCAACGTGAAGGACATGGTTCTGAATCCGCGTAGCATAAACATGATAAACGTAGCGAAGAAATCAGTAGCAGGTCATGTGACCCGAGGCTACAGGAACACCGTTTTACACCATGATAGTGACAGAAGTGTACATTATCATTACTAAGGGTATAATGGAGAACTTATGCTTGCGTTTAAAGTGTTTGCGAAGCTTTGGAGATGTCTGTTCCATGCATTCTTGAATTCCCTATTTCCGTGGCAATTATTTGGCTCGACTGGGTAAAAAACTGACAAGGATATATCAGCTGTGTTAAAATCAGTCTTAACGCAGTCTCTAGACAGTGGATACATGTGGCGAAAAATAAACAATTAATACACTATCAGCGAATTTGGTTTGTATGATGTTTTTACGTCATTTTCAACACGTGTAAGGTTATATATGACGGTCGATTTATTTGTGGTGGAGGCAGACCACCCACTTTTCCTGGGTAGAACCAGTACTGTACACCTCCCGCCATCCGTAAGAATCGACACTTCCTCACTTACAAGTCGAGCTCCTAGTGGGATTCGAATTTGGTTGAGTACAGATGCCAGTCGTGATTAATTAAGAGTTGAAAACCATTTCCTCGTTCTAAAAATTAAGTGTTAAAACTCCTAAATAACGAACACTAGTCGTGACTTTTCACACAAAAAATACATTTAGATAATTAGAAGAAATGTGAACTCAGCTAACAAAAATATCAATCGTTTGAAACTTGAACGTTTGTTTCAACGCTGTCACACATAATAGTTATCGATTAAGCACTAGTATTCTAAATAAAAACCATTCTAACATGTCAAATTGTAGAACAGATCACATATTTTAGTATATACAATCGCAGGTAACATGGGTTACAACAAGAGTGTGTGTTTGTTTGTTTGTTTTGCATGGTGTTTTGCGTCATTTTCAAATCATGTAAGGTTATATATGACTATCAATTGTTTGTGGTGGAGGCAGACAACCCACTTTTCCTGTGTAGAACCAGTACTGTACACCTCCCGCCATCCGTAAGAATCGACACTTTCTCACAACACTCGAATTCGCACCCGCAGCGGTGAGAGGCGTTTACAATGCAACATCGTTAAACCATTCGGCCACGGAGACAAGAGAGAAAGGTACATACATATAAATGCAAACTGTATGACAAAACGGTATGCGCGAATCAAAACATATATTAAATGTACAACGTTAGCATTTTGTAAAACAAAATAGTGTTGTTGATGTTTTTTTCAACTTTGAGTGCGGGATGGATCTCTGTATTTAATGGGATTATTGTGCAAATATAAATAACGTGTTATATACTGCTTGCGCATTTAATCACAAAGAGTCAACCCTTGTACACAGACTAGTAAGTATTATCAATAACGAAATAAATCAGTAATGCATAAAAATGTGTACTCGTTTAAACTATTATATATATGATGTGTTTTGTATTGTATACTGATAGGCCATTTTGGTATTTTGTAAATATATATATATATATATATATATATATATATATAAATAGTACGTGATCCGAGTATTGAGTTTCATACCCCATCCAATCCCTTCTCTAAGGAGTGAAAACGGGGTTTGCATGGTTATGAAATAACTGAAACCATTATTTCGGCTTAAACAGTTGTAAAATTAAAACATTTAATATGTAATTTTAAACAGGTTGTCGCATTTTTTCAGTAACAAATGTTTTTAAACATTTTTTATTGTCGAAATATCCGTCATAAAATCCTGCTAATATAAGCTTTCCCATCGCTTCACGGAATTAAAGCGAGGCCACATAATGTTAATTTTAAAGATTTATAAATATACTGACCTAAACAAGGATATACATTCAGACTGTCATGAGATCCATTAATTAGCTTAAATATGTAAGCTTTTTCCAAACTTTCTTTTATTCGTATATTGTTTTTCAAATACTGTGGTAAAATGGGCATGGAAACAAGCATGTAATTCACCTTCCATGTGATTTCACTGTTGACACTTTCTTGCTTGTTAAGTAGGTTTTCTAGTAGTGTTATACCTTTCAGCTTCTATCTGAAGAGATTCTGGTAATCTTGAAATCCACTTTTGAATAAAACTAACTGATAAAAACGCATTTCATATTTCCTACACCATGATGTATCGAGACTTCATAAAATCTCAAGTTAATATAAGAGTCGAGAAAAAGGGGAATCATAAAACTTTTTTTTTAAGATACCAGCACTTTTAACTGAAATATCAATATAATTCGCATTGATAGTGTTACAAATTGTCTGCGAATACTCAAGAGGTTTTAATCTCCTCGATTATGTTGAAGTTGTGCATACTCAGCCAAAACTGAAAACAAAAAAAAGACTGATACAATCATAATACATTATACTTAGTCCAGTTGGAAACCAAACATACATAAAATTGCTTGTTTTTAAGACAAACGTCTATAACAGTTCTTCTAAATAAAACGTTTGACGCGGCAGCCATTTTACCGAGATTCTGGTATCGTTTCTGATTGGCTGATACAGACGCACCTTCTATCCAACATATGCAGAACGGCAGAACGACAATAAAGTAATCAATAAACAAAGAGGGAAACTGCAGCATTATATCGACGAACTAAATGCGGATAGTCAAAAACACTTTAATAAAATAATAATAATTACGGACACGTGCTTCCGGTTTCAAATTTGTTTCTGCACAAACGGTCAAGACGTTTGAATTTACAATCAAGCGTCGAAGATGATAAAGAATAACACTATAGCCGATAGCAACTTCGTGATTCAAACAAAAATAACCGGAAACTTCGCTTGCCTTTGTCTGACAAGTTCACTCGAGTCACAGCTGGATATATTTCCTGTTCCGCTGTGGAGACAAATGACTTGCGAATCTGTCTAAGCAAATTATTTAACGCTCAAGTATTTATTGCAAGAGGTGAGGAAATGTTGTTTCTTGCGAAGCAAATACAGCACTAATGCGACTTAGCTGTAAGCGACAGCGTTTCGTTTAAATGCGGACTGTGTTAATGTTAACGTAGCGAGTTTAATGTGAAGTATATGGCTGTACGTATAATGGTGCACCGAGCCATATCTCCTCTGAAACAAATAAATTGATTCTCTGCAGAATGACAGTTTACGTTTAAGTATTTCAATTAAACTGAATTTATCTGATCATAAATAATAAAACTCATTCATTGATAATTCAATACTATTGATAATGCATGTGTAATTGTGAATGTGAATGTGAAACGTTTGTGTGCATAATAAGCCTTCGTGATTGTGTTTTGAACATGGTTTCTTTAATTGTGTTGTCACAGCTTCACATAGCACCTATATGATCCTATAGTGTCTACAACATCTGTGTGATGGCGGTAAAACGTCTCCCTGTGCTTACAATCAGAACTGTTATTTATTCCGGTCGTTGGAGATCGCTGAACCCGATATACATATATCGGTAGTACATTCGCAAATTTGAGTGTGTGTACTTACTTTAATTTTGAATAGACGTCCAGCCTTAAAAGGTTCCGAATATTGTTTAATCACCCTTAGGATATGTTGTTTATTTTTTAATTTAGTATATGACTCTCACTTGTGATACGCATGCTTCAAAACCTCAGATCCCAACTAAATTCCATGTTGTTTATTTCGCCCATTGTTTCCTCGTTTAGGACAAAGAATTGTGTTCAAAACTGGGGATATATTCATGACTTTTCACGCAAAATACTTGTAGATAATTAGTAGAAATTCAGCTAACAGAAATATCAATCGTTTGAAATGTGAACGTTTTGGCAGACAAACGATTGTATAAACATGTTTTAACACTTTCTCACATACGTAGTTATCGATTAAGCACTAGTATTCTAAATAATAAACCATTCTAATATGTCAAACAAGCGATTGTAGAACAGAACACATATTTTAGTATAAACAATGTCAGGTAACATGGGTTACAACAAGACAGTGTGTTTGTTTGTTTGTTTGTTTGCATGGTGTTTTACGTCATTTTCAACACATGTAAGGTTATATATGACTGTCAGTCGTTTGTGGTGGAGGCAGACCACCCACTTTTCCTGGGTAGAACCAGTACTGTACACCTCCCGCCATCCGTAAGAATCGACGCTTTCTCACTTACAAGTCGAGTTCCCAGTGGGATTCGAACCCGCAGTGGTGAGGGGCGAAGGTTTACAGTGCAACGTCGTTATAAACTATTCGGCCAAGAAAAAGATACATACATATACATACAAATAGTATAACAAAACGGTATACAAGAATCAGAACATATATTAAATGTACGACGTTAGCATTTTGTAAAAGAATTATCTCGAAAAACATAGTGTTGTTGTTGTTTTTTCGACTTTGATTGCAGGATGGATCTCTGTATTTAATGGCATTCGTGTGCATATTTACATAACGTGTTATATGCTGCTTGCGCATTTGATCACACAAGTCAAACCCTTTTACACATACTAGTAAGTATTATCAAGCAGTAATGCATAACAATGTGTACTCGTATTTATATTTCGGTGTGAAGTTTAAACTACTTGTTTATATCTATCATTTCTCATTACGTGATCCGAGTATTGACTTTTATAATGAAACCCCATCCAACCCCTTCTCCAAAAAGCGAAAACGGGGTTGGCAGGGTTATGAAAGAAAACTTTAATTTCGGCTTAAAAGGTTTGCATATTGTAAAATTAAAACATTTAATATGTAATTTTAAACAGGTTAGCGCATTTTTTCAGTAACATGTGTTTTAAACGTGTTTTATTGTCGAAACATCCGTTATAAAATCCTGCTAATATAAGCTTTCCCATCGCTCAACGGAATTAAGGCGGGACCATATAATGTTATATTTAAAGATTTATAAATAAACTGTCTTAAACAAGGATATACATTCAGACTGCCATGAGATCAATTAATTAGCTTAAATATGTAATTTTTTTCCAAAACTGTTTTTTATTCGTATATTGTTCTTCAAACACTATGGTAAAATGGGCATGGAAACAAGCATGGAATTCACCTTCAATGTGATTTCACTGTTGACGCTTTCTTGCTTGTTAAGTAGGTTTTCTAGTAGTGTTATACCTTTCAGCTTCTATCTCAAGAGATTCTGGTAATCTTGAAATCCATTTTTGAATAAAACTATCATGCAATCTTTGTTTAAAAACTGATAAAAACGCATTTCACATTTCTTACACCATGCTGTATCTAGACTTCGTAAAATCTCAAGTTAATATAAGAGTCGAGAAAAAGGGGAATCATAAAACATTTTTTTCAAGATACCAGCACTTTTAACTGAAATATCAATATAATTCGCATTGATAGTGTTACAAATTGTCTGCGAATACTCAAGAGGTTTTAATCTCCTCGATTATGTTGAAGTTGTGCATACTCAGCCAATACTGAAAACAAAAACCAGACTGATACAACCATAATAAATTATACTTAGTCCAGGTCGGAAACCAAATATACCGTCCAATATAGTAGTCTAGATACTCTGCGACGCTTGCTTGTTTTCTAGACAAACGTCTATAACAGTTCTTCTAAATAAAACGTTTGACGCGTCAGCCATTTTACCGAGATTCTGGTATCGTTTTTTATTGGCTGATACAGACGCACCTTCTATCGAAGATATACAGAACGGCAGAAAGACAAAAAAGTAATCAATAAACAAAGATGGAAACTGCATCATCATATCGACGAACTAAATGCGGATAGTCAAAAACACTTTAATAAGATAACAATAATTAAGGAGGACACGTGCTTCCGGTTTCAAATTTATTTTTGCACAAACGGTCAAGACGTTTGTATTTACAATCAAGCGTCAAAGATGATCAAGAATAACAATATAGCCGTTAACACTTCGTGATTTAAACAGAAATAACCGGAAACGTCTGACAAGTTCACTCGAGTCACAGCTGGATATATTTCCTGTTCCGCTGTGGAGACAATTACTGGATGACTTGCGAATCTGTCAAAGCAAATTATTTAACCGCTCAAGTATTTATTGCAATTGGTGAGGAAATGTTGTTTCTTGCGAAGCAAATACAGCACTAATGCGACTTAGCTGTAAGCGACAGCGTTTTAAATGCAGACAGTCTGCAGTTGATGTTAACAATAAATGGAGGTGACAGAGACATTATGAAGTCCGTGGAGAAATGTTCGATTATTTCAACCGTTGAATTAGGAAATAACAAAATCCATCTCTTGTTTGAATAAGAAAAACAGCATTTGATTACATATATATGCTATTTAAGCACAACATGTACATTAAATGAGTACAATAGATAGGCAATCCAGCATCAATTCAAAATGAGTGCAATAGATAAAGGTAATCCAGCATCAATTCAAAATGAGTGCAATAGACAGGCATTCCTGCACCTCTTCAAAATGAGTACAATAGACAATCCTGTATCTCTTTAAACTGAGTGCAATAGGTAGGCAATCCCACACCTCTTCAACATGAGTGCAATAGATCAGCAATGCTGCACCTCTTCCAAATGAGAAAAAAATAGATAGGAAATCCTGCACCTCTTTAAAATGAGCGATAGATAGGCAATCATACACCTCTTCATACCAGTATTATGCAACAATGCATTTGGACAGATACGTCGATAATACATTGAAAGAAATATTGCACCGAGCCCGCTTGCGGAGAGCTCGACTTCGTGATCACGTTTGTGTTTAGTGTAATTGTGTCCGTCCGTCTGTGCGTGCACACGTTACGGTAAAAGTTATGTTGTTTATCTTGCTTTTAAGCGTGAGATAAACAAACTGCATCAGTATGTTCCTCTTATCGACATGATAAACACTTATGATCTACTTTCTCTAAAAAATGCTTGCCGGGACCATCTAGTTAAAATATTGTTGCAGACTGACTTTGCTTATCAAATTTCACATGGGTGAAATGCTCGCTATCGTACTATGTCAGTTTAAACCGATATGCTGGTTCTTAAGCTTGAAAAAAAAAAATCAATTTTCTACTGGGGGCGATAAAGTTGCAACAGTAAGAAATTAAAAACTCAAGATTTAGACCTTTATAAATAACATTGACAGATTCACTGCAGAATATAAACATATTTATATACATATATCGGTGGTACATTCGCAAATTTGTGTGTGTGTTTACTTTAATTTCGAGTAGATGGTTCACTTCTCCAGCCTTTAAAGTTCTGAATGTTGTTTAATCACCCTTAGAATATGTTGTCTGTCTTTTAATTTAGTAGTTTGACTGTTACTTGTGATACCCAGGCTTCAAAACCTCTGATCCCAACTAAATTCCATTTTGTTTATTTCGCCCATTGTTTTCTCGTTTAGGACAAAGAATTTTGTTAGAAACTGGGAATATAAGCCGCTGGTCTTGAAATGGTATGAAAATACCCCCACTGAAGGTACCATGTTCACCGTCATATGCATGCCATCTTTGGGATGGATGGCCCAAATTTTCGTGAAAACCCAACATTCATTCTTTCGCTTTGGTGTCTGTTTTATTCTACATTTTACTGAGCTTGCCCAACATTTAATTTCTTCGTAGTGAGTTTAATCTGAAGTATTAGTCTCGGCCAGCTAGACCGTATCATGCATATGTCTTACTTGCAGATATCGGTCTGGGCAGATTAAACAATGACGTCAATATCGTCAACAACGTCAACAGCAGCATTACGTCATTTTCGGTATTTCACATGGCGGATTTGTAACCGGAGGCCCCGGGTTCAATCCTCCATGGTGCCACTGAGTTTCGTCGGTGTGTTCTTGGGCAAGACACTTCCCTTAGCCTCGTCCGTCGGACGGGGACGTAAAGCGGGCGGTCCCGTGTATCGGTTTACCCTCCGAGCACGTTAAAGAACCATAGGAATATATTCAATAATAAAAATAGGGCATGGTTCCCGGATTCTTATGTATCATTCCCCTCTCTCTGGGGCGGCTCTAAATAAACTACATGTATACGGTGTTGATGAGCTGTTAAACAGCATTCAATTCATTTCAATTCACATGTGAAATATAAACATGAAAATATAAGGTTTTATTTTTATCATAAAATCCACTATTTCACTGTAAAGTATATAATAAACATTTTTATTTAACGTCCTTTTGAAAATAGCATTCGTACACATACTGGCATTGAGGAAAACTTCCTTATACAAGTAGGTACCTTATAAAAGTAGATACCTTATAAAAGTAGGTGCCTTATATAAGTAGAGGTATGAAAGCACTAATTATTTTCCCCATAGACACCAATGTTAAAGTGTCACATATTAATGACTTGCTGCAAATTCAACTCAAGTATGGATAATGCAGCAGTGTAATATTCATATGGAAAACTATTTTTCCACTTGAAAAATCACCAGAAAACGTGGAGTCACAAGACATGTAAGAAAGTTCTTGTTTGTTTACTAAACAGGTCAATGGTACAGCTGTTTTTATTGATCGCCTGTTTTCATTGCTCACAAAGTGTAAGCATAGAGTCGAAATTTCGAAAATGTTCATCAGTGATCCAGTAAAACCTATTAATACGCTACTTATACATAAAACCACAAAATCGAATAGAAATGGGCAGTTTTGCCCTACTTATAATGCCCGTTTCCATCTAAAAAGGAGGGTTTACTTTTTATTATAGGAGTTTCCATCGAAAAAGGACGGATTACTTTTTATTATAGGAACTACATTCGACTACACCTCGGAGGTTTACATGTAATTGGTGGTGGTAAACCTATAAGAGAAGAAAACATGTTTAGATGTTTCTTAAATGAGGAGTTTGTGTTGTCATTTTCATAACAAGCTTAAAAACACCTACTTCATGCAAATCGAATGATTATTTGCCGAGATATGGTCTTGTGAATACCAAGGACAATAGTCTGAAATTGACAAAACCTAGAGATATTTTTTTTAATTTTACACTATCTGAATTGTCATACCAAACGGCACTTCTTGTCAATACACCATATTAAATAGATCAAATGTTTAGAACATTCAACGGACATAAATAAAATATGCATTTTAGGTACAATTAGGACGATGAATATGCCAATTTATGTCGATTTTCATGCCAAAATTGATTTTTCAGTCAAATTCTTCAAAATTGGTGGTACCATACCTGTTTATAGAAGCGAATATGAGCTTAATAATGCCAAAAATACCGCTAAAATCAGAAATGATACTAGCTGAACGCTAACAAGTCGAGTTTGAATGAAAAGGAATAATATTTTACCTTTTACACAAATCTTCATTTCACAGTATCCTATTTTAGAGGGGTAGGGGAAAGATTTAGTGGTTTCATGCCTACCAAACCTGTTGTCATGCAGATTTAATTCATGAAAACATGTTGCAAACATGCAACCCTACATGTTGATACCAAAAAGACATAGTTCAACTGCAAACACTTCACCAATACTTCATTTTAAACACGAAAAAAAAATGAAACTCAAAATTACGGCTTTTATAGACAAAAATGGACTAATAACTCTCAAAACCTATGTAATAAACTATGGAAAACTTATTTCTGAGCTTATTTTACCAACTGTAATTGGAAAAGTGTCCCTAGGTACGAATCTGAGCGAGCCCTAATTACTGCACGCATCTCTTATAGGTATGAAAGCACTAATTATTTCCCCCATAGACACCAATGTTAAAGTGTCACATATTAATGATTTGCTGCAAATTCAACTCAAGTACGAATAATGCATAAGTGTAATGTTCATATAGAAAACTATTTTCCACTTGAAAAATCATTAGAAAACGTGGAGTCACAAGACATGTAAGAAAGTTCTTGTTTGTTTACTAAACAGGTCAATGGTACAGCTGTTTTTATTGATCGCCTGTTTTCATTGCTCACAAAGTGTAAGCATAGAGTCGAAATTTCGAAAATGTTCACCAGTGATCCAGTAAACCTATTAATACGCTTCTTATACATATAACCACAAAATCGAATAGAAATGGGCAGTTTTCCCCTACTTATAATGCCCGTTTCCATCGAAAAAGGAGGGATTACTTTTTATTATAGGAACTACATTCAACTTCACCTCGGAGGTTTACATGTAATTGGTGGTGGTAAACCTAGATACCTTATACAATTAGGTGCCTTATTCAAGTAAGTGCATTATAAAAGTAGGTACCTTATAAGTACCTTATATAAGACAAGACGGTACCTTATACAGTAGGTACCTTATAAGTACCTTATAAAAGTGAGTACCTTATAAAAGTAGGTACCTTATAAAACCTTATAACCTTAACAAACGAACAGCAATGCAGCTTTCACAAAGCACAGTCAACCAAAAACACGCATTAAAACAAACAACACTTACAATGTGCAGTAGTAGCAAGGCATGTGCCATCACAAACACAAAAGGGTTGGCAAAAGGGCTATCGTATTGAAACTAGGTTCTATGGTGCGCAAGACCTTACGCTTACCCTACCGTCATCCCCATAAAACGGGACAGTGAAAATAAAATATGTCGACAATTAATTTTCTGTCCCTCATAGACAATTGCCTAATTTATAGAGGATATTTGTTGTTTTGGAGTGAATAACAGGTTTTATTTCATCGAGAAGTGTGAAAATATTGAAGTTTGATCACTTCAAGATAAAATAAAATCTGTTATTCACGACGAAACAACATATTTTCTTTTTATTTGATGCTTTATAATCAAAGTGTACTGCAGTATACATAAAAATAAATAAATATTTGACGACGTCATTGGCTTAGTATGATGAAATTGCTGTTTTCAATCCCCCTAACTACTTAACCGATTTCAATAATATAACACTCATTTTCTTAGTTAAGTTATTTCCAATGCAATTATATAACTTGTATAGCAACTTTCGGAAAAAAAGTAGATTTTGAAAAAAAAAGTAGTGAATAAATAAAACTCTATATTTCACATGTATGAAATATCACTTTTATTTCATTTCTAAAATCCACTACTTTACTGCTAAGCATAACATAAAATGGTTTACAGTAAAGTAAATTAATTAGTTACGCTGTATTTCGGAGTGACGGTGCTAGTGCATACTTGTATCAGCCTGAGAATTGAGAAATACGAACGCGCTTTTTAACGAAGTATACTCTTGCATTTTCTATTATCAATTGACTCACCTTTTTCCTAAGAGCGTGTTTTCATATCATTCTCATTTATTTCGTGGAATATTGCATATGGCCTTCATTGAATAAATTATTATTGTTTTACCTAGTAAGAGCAATTGCATTTTATAATTATTTCCAGGTTTGCGGCATATACAACTAGTTTTGACGGAACTTCGTAACGTCAAGGAAAATGGTTACCCAATCAATGTAAACGTACTTGCTCGGCGACTACACAATGTCGAGCATGCGCATGACGAATTACGACAGCTTGACAGAATGGACCCGGATTATACCCTGAATAAAGTCATTGTGTTTGACCTTTCATCTGAGGAGGCATATGGACATATATTACGCCAGGTAATGTCTAGAATAAGAAGAAATACACAATTTCAGCAAAATAATTACCGGACATATAAATAAAAGCATGCTTCCCTTAAAACATTAATGAGATTGCCAAAATATTAATTTTCACCAGTCGGGGTCTATTTTCAGATTAATAAGTCTTACTAAGCCCAGCCATGCCATTAAAATTGCGAAGCAAGGCATGAATATAAAAACCAAAGTTCGTCAATGTAGTTCCATTCAATGGCTGTGCTTTGAACAGTTCTATGGAAACGAATCAATTGAACCTTGGATTCTCAACCAAACGGTATTTTCATATTCTATCTGTGAAACGAATTAGCTGGTTATATTTTCAAAATATTGGCTTCAAATATGGTAAAAAAATTACATTCATTTCTGAAAATTGCAAAATAAGGGTCATTTTTTGTGTAAGGTTTGCGGTATAAAAATAACCTCGTTTCCAATATATATAATATGCTTTACACATTCTATATAGTATTTAAGCTAGCCAAGTCAATACAATGGCTAACATTCATGATTGTCAACTAAACTATTTTGTCTGCTAACATTCATTATCAACTAAACTATTGTGTCTTTTGTCATGCACATCATGGGAAAACGTGTGAATCTTATGGATTCAAGATAAATTATTATTTCCACGGAGTCATCTCGAATTTGCTCCGGGAAGTCGATCGATTATCTTGACATTTTATTATCTTTAGGCTCACAGACATTATTGTGCATTTCAGGATGCCTGTGCGTCAAATATGAATCGAGATTTATTTTTATTGCTTACTTTATGTTTTCATACCTGATATGGTTAGACAGAATGAAAATAGACGCTCCTGGATCTGTTTGCAATCCTACCATAGCCATCCGGTATGCTTCACAAAGCCTAAAATCCATTTTGACCCCATTGTTTCCATTGTAAAAATTAAAACAACATGGCGGCGTTATTTTTAAAAACTGTCGTCTGCGCATGCCTGTTTCTAGGGTTCACATGTACCATAGGTTATACAGGGTGGTGTTGTTGTTCAATGTTCAGCACGTCCGGCAATCAATCATACGTATCCTTTATTTTGAAATTAAAACCATAATATCTAGCAAATAAAGGGAAGGTAAATAGTATACTTCGGTTATAATTTGTAATTTACACCACTGTTGGGCAACTGATTTTTTAAGTCACTCTACCTAGAAAAATGGAATCTTCCGACGTCGCTATTTTGGTTTTCGGCTGTCAAGACAATTACATGTAAACATGGGAGTTCAAAATTATTTTTTTGCTTTGCGAAGCTTACAGGATGGCTACGCGAAGATTGAAAACAGATTCAGGAGCGTCCGTTTTAATTCTTTTCAATCATATCAGGTATGAAAACGCATAGAAAGTAATAAAACAAATCTCGATCAATATTCGACGCATAGGTACCCTGAAATGCACAGTAGTTATTGTAATCACAAATACGCCAATTATCATTCGCACCATAAATTTGCATTTTAGAATCGTTACTACATATATATATATATGTAGTAACGATATAGAAAGTTTTAATTTTAGTTTTTTTAAAAAAGAAATTATTACTTTTTTAACAAAACAGTTGAACGTATGTTCCAAGCAGTGAATTGACCTCAGAACAGGATCCCATAGGCAACGGAAGTGTGAATATAGCATTCAATTCAATTCAATTCATGTTTTATTTACACTGTCTTGTTTTACTGAGATGACACTAGGGTAGGAGTGAAGAGGTTTGGTGCTACCTAGGACCTGGTCTAAACCCCACAACACCCATCACCAGCCCCACCCCCACCCCGCCCACCTGCGTCCTTTTCGTCACTGACCGTCTTAAGACCGTAGTCCTAATGTCAACCATTTTTTGTGATGGCTCTGCCTCTTATTTATCCTTGAAAGTGTTGTTTGTTTATTTCTGGTTGACTGTTGTCCGTGAATGCTGCGTTTCCTGTTTGACTTTCATATCTACTTTTACAAGGATTACTAGAAGCGGCGTAAGATACATAACAAACATACAAGTTTGACAACATTAGTACCTCCTTGGAACTGTCACTGGTCAAAATGACGCTTACCCAGTTATCATCATGAATAAACGATACAGTGTAAATTACAAAATTCTCGCCAAGTTATATTCTTTAGCAAACCAGGCATCATTATAAGCCGATATAAGTAACACATAGAGATGATCATGTTGATATGAATATGACAAACAAACGCATATAAGCCACAAAGTAAGTACTCCAAACAGAGCAACAAGGGAATAAAGCGTTCAAGGAACGACGCCTAACAACACATCACAAGCTTTCTCCTAAATTGCGGATTTATATACATTAGCAGCTTGTTTAGTATAGTAAATGTATTTAGTACTTCTCTGCTTTTATTTTTATAATTTAATCATGTTTTTGATAGATAGGCTTAATGTGACACATGTTCGTGTTTTAGAACGATCTATATATAATCTTAAATTTCCTAATTCTTGTTTTCCCTATTGACATAAGCCCATCTGAGTCTATTCCATAAACATACACCAAGAAAATGTCTTGACATTGTTAGCTGTATGCCAAATAATATTGTTTTCACTTGGGGTTGGCGTCTTGGATTTTCTTCCCAGCCAGATTTTTTTCAGTTTTAAGACTGGGCCAGATGTTTTTCTTTATTACAATGTCACTGTTCTACATGTACAAAGAATGCATTTATAGATCGATGTTATATTTACTAAAACGTGTTAATGTGGGTATGTTTGAACTCACTAGAGAAACTTTTGCTGTGCTCCTTTCATCTTTACCTTTTTCAAAGTATAGTTATGGTCTGTTCTTTTAACTAAACATATTTGAAGTTGCAATTCTACCACCATTGCATGCCAGTTACATAACTGACAGTAATTGAATAACATTTTTTTCATTCCAGTCTGATTATCGAAATCTCATACTAGAATAATACAATTATCTAACATTAAAATAATGTGGGTATGGCGGTTTTCCCCAGATATTTGTTAACTCCTACCATTTCAGCTTTTTTTGGAGTAAGATATAGTTAATTATATTTGTACTTGTTTTGTTCATATCATTTGCCACAAAGAAAACGTAAATGGAAAGACAGCTGTACTATATTTAATAAAAGAAATTTGTCTTCTCTTTCAAATACTTCATTAATCCGTCTGCTGCATTACCAACATTTGAAAGCAAACTTGTTTTATTATTTGCAAGTATGAATTTTCCATTCTGTCATAGTGGAGGCTGTAACCCCCGCTCCCCCCCCACCCCACCTCTCCACCTCCCCCACCCCCCTCCCCCCGAGTACTGAATACTCCTTATTTTAGAGACAGAGTACTGAATACTATTTAGCTCCGGACAAAAATTCTAAGTATAAAATTACAAAGGGCAATAACTCTAATTTGAATGTTGACCTAAAGAGCCGGGATCTGCTGATTTAAACATATTTTATTGCCAATATATAATCGCAGGGTTGGGCTACATGTTCTTACAACATTAGTTAATGCCCTGCCCGACAAAATAGTATACACACAAAGTTAGACAATTACATAGGTAAATATACATAACTTGCACATAATATCATGATTAGAGAAAAGGTAGTGAGAAAGAAAAACTAGGAACTAGTGAAGAAAAAAAGGAAAAAAGAAGAAGTATAGAGATTGTGTCAAGTTCGAAAGAAGAGGGATCTGCTAGATGAATGAAGGCCCGATTATCAAAATTAGACCTTTATTTACATTTTATGATTTTTTGTACATTTAATTCATAATATTTTGTTTTAAAAATACATTTTATGAGTACTAAATACTAAATAGTGTGTTGTGCGAGTACTGCGTTCCAAGCTTGTGCGTACTGAATACCGCCTAAAACGCCCTGAATACTGCGTACCAAAAGGGGTGTGGGGGGAGGGGGTGTCAGCCTCATAGTAAAAAGTAACCCGAACTCAGGTTTCACCAACTTACATAGTTACTTAAGTTGATCTGTTCTTCTAGAAATAAATAAACGATGAATACGTGTTTCATCAAATCAGTTTTTATTAAGTAATACTTAATTTTAAATAAAATGTGAGCAAATACTTAAATTGATACGTAGACTTAGCCAGGAGTTGACTTACGATTAAATTAACAGCGTAATATTAACAAAGAAGCCATAAAACCTTGTTATTTTAAAATAATGTAATTTAAATGCCTTACTCGTCACTTTTTTACCACTTACGTCAATTTGACTTGGCTGGAAAATAAATAAAATACCATTACTGACATTCAAGCTAAAATTACAATGAAAACGTCCATAGACAATCTGTTCATTTGTAGATACTCTGTAAAAGAAGTTTTGGACCATGGCAGTGTTCGAACCCGTACAATGATCGCTGAACCATGCCATTCGACCATAACCCTTATTATCTCAGTTGTTAATTCACAATAGATCAGCAATCAACAATAATTATCGTTCACAATGAAAGTTTGCAAAAAAATAATAATATTTGTATTGGTTACTCGAATGTGTCCGTAATTGTTACTTTGTATGGACTTTGCAACATTTTTTACAGACCCTTTGTGTGTTCGCGATATTTTTTTAAAATCAAATATTGTTTGGAATTTAATGTTTCTGGTACCAAATTAACCGGGTAGGGTAGACTTTGGGTACTAAAAAAATATACTTAATTTTTATCCACTACTTTTATTTTTATATGACTTTATATACCCTGGTCCAAAACTTTTTTTACCGAGTATATATTATTCCTTCAACATGTTTCACGATTATATGTCTCAAAAAGAAATAGTGCATATAAATATGTCTGAAACTTCATTAAATACAAAAAAGATAAAAAAAACCACATGTTAAATTTTATCAAACATGGTAATCAAAAAAATAATATGAAATAGGCACTACCTACGTAACGGGCAAAGCAATTTGATAGCATGTACACTTTTTACCCATCTCTATTTTAAGGGTCAGAACTAACTATAAATTTGATCAGATCTTAATCTTAAAGTTAAACTTGAGAACAATAAGATACGGATAGATTTGAGTGCAGACTTTATTTGATCTTTTCCTTTACACAGAAAATATGCGCAAGCATTTCTGGTGCAGTTTTTGTGTGAGTCGGTGTATTTCAATTTTCGGGGGCTAACAAACTGAACAGTTTTCGGAAAAAATAGATTTGTTTTATTCTCACAAAAGATGTCGACAGCGTTTTAAAGGAGATGGTCCGGTCACGGTGAACACATGTTTATTTGTAATCCGAGCATTCTCTGACCGAACCACTGTAGATAATCTCAGAGAATCTAGCAACATGTTTATTATTTATTCTAGCATGTCCAACGGAATGTAAGACTTTTTTTTGTAAGTGTATACATAAAATTGAAATATCAAGGTTCTGTTTTTTGGCTTAAATACCCATCAAAATACATAGGATGTTTTTTCTATGTTTAATGAATGAGACTCATAGGGTAGGTAGGTAGTCGAGGCCGTTTAACCCTTTTTCGCAGCGGTCCGTATAAGGCCACTTCCCCACCCAAATTACTTTGAAAATCATGCAGTTTTCTCCATTTTTTAAACTTAATTAACTCTGAAAATGTCATTTCCCAGTCATGGATCTTTCCCACATTCTAGGCCAAAATGCCCCTTTCCAGACCTCAGGGCTTTTTTAACCTATTTAACAGGGGCCGAAATTCGGCCTCTTCCCAATTGCAAAAACCTCTATTTTTTCCCAATTTTGGGGTAACAAATTCCCATTTAAAAAAAATATATATGTATATATATTTATATTTTTTTGGTAATTAAGTGACATACTTTACATAGTTTGTATGTTAAAATAACTCAGTTCTAAAACCTAATCAATATTTTACCTAAAACTACATTTTAATGAAATTTGCCCTTAAAAACACATTTCCCAAAACAACGAAAATCACGCTATTTTTTTCCCAATTTGGACAGTCTAGCGCTTATTTTCCCTAAATTCAGCAGGCCTAGGCCTTTTCCCAATTTCCTTAAAAAAAAGCCCCGGACCTAGTAAAAGGCTCTCGTGGTGTTGAGGAGGGGGAGTAGCAAGTTTTTTTCATCTCTTAAACTGTTATTATTTAAACTTATTTTTTGTTATCTGTTTAGTGTTATTGAGAATATTTAATTAATCTTTGTTACCTGTTATTATCAAATTCTTACTCCAGTCCCCATCCACTCCATACACAATTAATCATTCATCAAAGTACTTTGACCGTTATCTAGTCAGTGCCTGTTTCATATTAAAACATTATTGTTACATTTTTAACTTGCGATTAAGGTAAACATATGTGTATTCAGCGGCGTAGCCAGCGATACGCACTTACGCACGTGCGTAACATCGATTTGAAAAGTGAAAAAATAATTATGGCCAAAAATGGCATAAAAATCGAAGGCTAACTTAACTCCTGACATATGTTTTTTTCATTTTTAAAGAAATTATTTTACCCTAGAATTTTAGAAACGCTAACAAGAAATATGCAACAGAGCTGTTAATTTGTTTGTTTATTAAACGAAAACATTGCACAGCAAGGTCACTTGATTCGTATTTTCCATAAAAATAGCGGAGAATAAAGCCTGTGACATGTAATAGCCGCACGTCGTAGAGAACGCTAACGCGCTGTGGAAACTTTCTTTACGACGTGTGAAACTAATGACCTATACCGATTCCGACGTGCGAAACGTACGATCTACACCGATCACAGACGCTTCAAAATTGAAGCGCTTCAGAGTCCAAGAAATACTTAAAAACATATAGAAAACTCCTGGGTACAAGCAATCCTTCATAAAAATGTAAGCATTCTTCAAAATTAATTATTTCTGTTAACAATGGAACGCCGGTAAGTTACTTTTGGCTTTCAACTGTTAATCACGTCTGCGTGACTTCATCGTGAGACAGGAAGCGGGTCAAAAATGCGACCGGAAGTTTCAAAATGGCGTCGTCCGCGTCGTCTGCCATCTTGGAGACAAAATTCAAGTTTAACGCACTACGAAAATGAAAATTAGTAGCGTTAGTTAGTGCGTTAGTTAGTGAGTATTTAAGATATTCATTCCCATGCATACATGTAACCTATAGGCGGGCTTCGCCCGACCTGCCTTCGGCAGGTCGAGCTTTGCCCGTATTATCATGTTTCATGTTTCATGCTATGATCTACTGCAAGCATCTTGGGTGATCATGATTTTTGACTGGTTCCATGAAACTGCATGTGCTTTGTTTACAATGATTGCAAAATATACTTTACTTCGTTCAGTTGTTAAGTAAATACTTACTTTATGTTGGCGACTTAATTAATTAAATCTTAAGTAATAATAAAATAATGTTTAAGTATCTAAATAAAACCTATGGATTGCTGGTGAAACCAGCGTCCAAATAGATGTTCTAAAAGCATTTTTCTAATTTCAAAATAATGGATTTCCGTAAAGGAAGTTTGTTGGTTTTAAAACAATAACAATAATGAATTCTAATACACCCGCACTATATAGCCTAGTTTAAAATATCTCGTTATATGTATTAACTAGGCTATATAGTGCGGGTGTATTAGAATCAACGATATATTAGTGTAACGATTGCAACGTTGATATATTACACGATAATTCACCGTAAATGATGTTCTATTTCTTAATGACGTACATCGAATCTAGGACAAATGCCCCCACGGACAAATGCCCACCTGCTCATTTTTGTATAGGTGGACAAATGCCCCCTCATGTTTTTGTATAGGTGGACAAATGCCCCCCTGAACTTTTTACAAGGTGGACATAAGCCCCCCTGATACATGTTCCCAGTTTGTAAGTAATTAATCTGTTTGTGTTGGTCACACTTTTTTTTTATAGCTCTGAATACTTACAAACTGGGAATTACCTGTGAATTATGTGATTATTCTTTTGTATGAATTTAATTTGCAAAATTATCAGGTGGGCTTATGTCCACCTTGTAAAAAGTTCAGGGGGGCATTTGTCCACCTATACAAAAACATGAGGGGGCATTTGTCCACCTATACAAAAATGAGCAGGGGGGCATTTGTCCGGGGGGGGGCATTTGTCCGTATACCACGTACATCATTTATGAAGCTGCCTTATACTTGCTTAAATACACTAACATTTCTCCATTGCCTCCCATTGTCATTTGACCATGATTAAAAACCTGTAGAAAACAAAAACATGATATGGATACTGGGAACCACTGCTTCGTGAAGATAAACATGTCTGCTATTAAATATCAACAAGACAAAGGGGTGGTTAGTTACTTATAAGAAAGTTACAAACACTGGGACAATGTCAACATTTGCTCAGTCTCTCACTCATTCATACACAGTCTACTTTTACTATTGACATTCATATCTAAAACTGCCAAAAGCATAATGAGATGCATTCAAGATATTATTACATGTTCAGAATACAGTTACAACGAACAAGTTACATTAGACTGCACTAAAATAGATTTAAAGAGAAAAAATAGCATTCGTTTATACAGAACTACTTTCGAGTGCACCAAGCCAGCACTTCCGGTTGATTTGGAATGATTAAACATACATCTATACGCAACACAAAGAGTTTAATGCTCAACGGCAATACACGTACAATTAGTGAAACTGTTGATACCAGATTGGAGAGATTGACCGGGCATTGTTCTCATCTCAATTGACACCGCGAGTTAGCTGTAACCTAGGGACATTTCTTACTAAAATGATAAAAAAAAACATGAGATTAAGACATTGTCTGTTTCATGTAATGTGCTTACTTACTTATTAATTGCTTCAGACTCAACAGATATCCTAATATTATATCAACGTAGGTACGTCTTCTTCTTTGCGTTAAGAAAACGAGTTCTCCGGGCTTTTCGAATCTTCAGAATGTATGTAGATATATAGGTAGGTGTGGCCTGGGTCATTCCTATTGTTGAGCCGTACGGTATATAGGTAGGTGTGGCCTGGGTCATTTCTATTGTTGAGCCGTAAGATATATAGGTAGGTGTGGCCTGGGTCATTTCTATTGTTGAGCCGTAAGATATATAGGTAGGTGTGGCCTGGGTCATTTCTATTGTTGAGCCGTACGGTATATAGGTAGGTGTGGCCTGGGTCATTTCTATTGTTGAGTCGTACGATATATAGATAGGTGTGGCCTGGGTCATTTCTATTGTTGAGCCGTAAGATATATAGGTAGGTGTGACCTGGGTCATTTCTATTGTTGAGCCGTACGGTATATAGGTAGGTGTGGCCTGGGTCATTTCTATTGTTGAGCCGTAAGATTCAACACAAGGATTGTTAGTATAAGATTTTAAAACAATTTTGGCAATATTTGCAAACATATCATCGATCAAGAAATCAGTAGTTTACAGCTAGAAAATAGAAACGTTTCCCATGTTTACAACTCCTTGTTTCTGGGACAGCAGATTTTTTTTTGTTTGTATGGTGTTTTACGTCATTTCAAACACATGTAAGGTTATATATATGACGATCGATTTTTTGTGGTGGAGGCAGACTACCCACGTTTCCTGGGTAGAACCAGTACTGTACACCTCCCGCCATCCGAAAATTGAGAAATCTGAAATAACTTCCCCTTGCTTTATCATTTTGCAAAACAAAATCCTTCAGAGTATCTATCTGTAGATTATGGAACACATCAAAGCCATTTTTGGATAGAAAGTCTAAAAGAAATTATATTTTATTAATTGTTGATGGAACGAAATTTGCATCGAAATGGTTTCATCAAGCAAACATTCTGATGTGATATTTTTTTATTTCTGAGCCAATTTCAAGATTTTTGTTTTCACTAGAAATGCATTTCTTGATTTTCATCTCTCTATTTAAAATGGCGAAATAATTAGTAAAATCTATGACAAGAGTGATCATTTTAATTTTGATATTGTTAATTATTCCTACTTAGCTTATTGCCACTAATCGTTACAGGGCGGTAGCCCTATTGTCAACCCTTTTATGTTTATGAAGTCATATCTTGCCTTTTATTCAGATTTGTAGTTGTTGTTTGTTTCTGTGCGTTTTGGTGGTTGACTGTGGTCATTGAATCCTGCATTTCATGTTCACGTTTACTGATATATAACGGAGTAACGTACTGGTTGAATTGCGTCTGAAAAGTACTCTGACATGAACAATTGTTTGATTAAGAGAATGTCTGTGCTGTATCATATCTCCAGGACTCACACCACTATTATCTCCCTTGAATACTCGTGCCCTACAGATGAAGGAGGTAGATTTAAAAAACAAGTCCGCTTTTCTACATTTTACAAGATACCTTGATTTATCTTTACCAGGTTCTAAATCTACAGTATTTTTTGGAAGAGATCACAGAAAAATGTATGTTGATATAAGATTTCTAGCTAATTCTGCCTCATTTTATACATCATGGGTCTAATCACCACGGGGTTGTACTTTTTTCGAAATTTTGATATGTGTCACGCAAACATGACATTAAAAAAAGTCTGATCTGGTAAATATTTGTTAATTGTGTTTTAAATTGCAGATATTAGATCAATGAAGAATTTAAGCATAAATACATGTTGTAAATTTTGTTTATCTCTATGCCACGAACAAAAGCATTACAATGGGACCCTATGGAAAATTAATTGTGGTGTGAGACGTTAACAGTAGTGGTGAGACATACTTTACTAATATTAATATTGCCATACATTCTGAAACAGCCCTTGATGTTTTTATTGTTCCCTGTGGGGAAATATTGAGTAATGTGGTTTCTGGTTTACATTATCGCTGTCCATGAACAGTGAACAGGTCACTGGTCAATACGGAAGCGATAATATAATCTTGAGTTATTTCTTTGTTTGGACATCGTAATGGAGTGTGTTGTTTTTATGACAAACCCATAGATGGCATTGTTTTCCTCAGAGACCACACATTTGAATATAACTTACAGTCGTGTTCAGAAATAAAAGCTATCAAAGACTGTAGTCATTTTACTGCAAAGAATATGAAAGGTCGTGTCTGATTGTATTTCATTCGTCAAATTACAAACTGTGTGTATGTTTTGTTTTCGGTAAAATAGCATCACTATATTTCAAAAAATAAAGACTTAAAGGTCAAACATTAAGAATAAAATATACAAAAACAAACGACTTTCAAATGTTCACATTACGTTTTCGTCGACGAAAATGTTAGTTATAAAATAATAACAGAGAATTTCAAATATGTCACAAAATGTGTCATCTCCAATAATAAAGTATATATTTAGTATTGTACATGGATATGGGTTCCATGTAGGAAATTCCGTAACGTATGGCTGTCTATTTAATTCGTTTAAATGGTTACCCTTGGGACAAATTTGACCCGCCTCAGGAATCACATGTTTAAAAGCAACAATTTCTATGAAACCGCACGAACTTGGTTCCTCATTCAATTGATTTAGCATAAATGGTTACCATGTGGTTAAATTTTGACATGCAGCGGAATCGCAATTTAACATAGAATTATTTGGGAAAAGTCTTCATTTATTAAACTACAAAAGCTAGAGGTCTTATAGTTTGCAAGCTTATGGAAATCTACCAAGTTTGTTATAAATGGTAAACCTATACAACAAATAATTAAAAAATCTAATTCTATGAAACGTCTAATATATTGAATGTAGCTTAACATATTGTCGTCAAATGTGTTTAAAGGAACACGTGGCAATCTTTATTTTTCAAAAACTCACATTATCCCGCTAGTTTTTCTGCATAACTTGCATTTGTTCAATCATTAATATTAATGATAAGAAATGTATTAAGCAATTTGTTTTTGCATATTATTAATTGTTGATATTATTGAACCAAAAATATATTAAAACTTATAGTACAATAAGACGACATAGAGAATACTTAAAATTTTGTTTATTTCAATATAACCAGGTTAAAAGTAAAACTGATACTGGATATATATACCGAGACACTCATTTCAAACACTTCAAGATTGCCACGTGTCCCTTTAAATGGTAATTATCGGGTCAAATTTGGCTCTTCCCCAAGGGTCTTAAAGACCTAAACTTAACGGTACTTTAACACTACAGTTTTTCGTCCAAAAACATGAAGTAGTCACAGCATAACGTAATTCACGATTATTGCAACATGTTTACGCAGTGACAATAGAGGCTCTAACAGAAAATATGAAACGACTCCAACAACAATATTGTATTCATTTACATTGCATATTGTTTTACTTATGTCCCATTTTAGGATTTTTTTAGGATTTTGCAACCATTGCCTGAATTGCTGAAGGACACGATCATGCATGCCTTCGTTGACAGGTTGTGCTGTCTTTTCGTGATGCCCTTTTCCACGTTAAATCTTGTAACACTTTCCATGCACCGCCATTATACATCGCTGTTACAATATTTTACCCGAACATCATTTGATTATTAAGGAACGTTGCAAATATATGTTCCCAATAGCTGTCTGAACAGAAGCATTCATCACTCACTACTAACCGTGTGTTTAGAGTATGTCATTTTTTTAAATTTAAATTGTCTCGATTCGTTTATTTGGAGTAAAGTAATAAACGGTTTTTCGTTTGCCATATCTGGTATGCGTCCTTTACGCGTTTTTCTGTGAGACATATGGAATAATCAATTCTCTAAAGCTACGATAACCAATAAAACTGACTTTTTAGACGGGTCTAATTTTATTGGGCAGGATTTAATCGTTATTAGCATGCTTTTTCGTTGGCCAATATTTAATTACAGGACATTTATATAAAGCCATGTTTATGTCTTTAGATAATGTGGTCTTAAATAGGGCAACATCTTCTCTGAACCGCAATAACTTGAATGCTACGTCATTAAATTTCTTGTAGCATATATTATTGGTTATAGATCTACAAAGTTGTTCAAATGGTGACCCTGTGGTTATCTTTGGTTCACAGTTTTCATAGAAGTTTATGGGAAATCTTTACAAACAATATCTTCTTCTCTTAAATAACAACAGCTATAGGACTGTCTACTTATTTGCATGCAGCACTAGCTTATGATCATCTACCAAGTTTGTTATAAATAGTCACTCTAGAGGTCACATGTATTACTCCTGAATCATCTTCTCTGAGGTCACACGGCAGGGTGCTCTCGTGTATTGCTAGTAGCATAGTGTCACTATTGGCCACACCTAGAAGATATTGTACTCAATTCCATTTTGTTTATTTCGCTCTTCGGTGCATAGCATTTTGTTAGATACTTGGACCAAACGCCGCAGGACATGGAAAATGGCAGTAAATATAGCATGTCCACCGCCATATGCATGCCATCTTCGGGATGGTTAAAATTATGTACTATTGATTTTATGAATATTGAGATCTGCTCAACCCGGGGCTAGGGGGCGTGAACGGTAGCAAGCATATTTCACTACCGTTCATGAACAGTCTGAATCACTGAGAATGCAGTATTTTGTAGGTATCGTGTTCGCTTGTTTCTGAAGGTTCGCTTTCATACTCTTTTTTATATACAGGGTATATAAAGTCATCTACAAATGAAACTAGTGGTCAGAGTTTTAGTATCTTTTTTTTAGTAACCAAGGTCTTCCCTACCCGGTTAATTTGGTACCAGAAACATTAAATTACAAACAAGATTTGATTTAAAAAAAAATATCGCGAACATACAAAGGGTCTGTAAAAAATGTTGCAAAGTCCATAAAAAGTAACAGTTACAGACATTCGAGTAACCAAAAAAAAGATTATTATGTTTTTGCAAACTTTCATTGTAAACGATAGTTATTGTTGATTGTTGATCTATTGTCAATTATTAACCGAGATAATAACGGTTATGGTCGAATGTCATGGTTCAGCGATCATTGTACGTGTTTATTCGACCAGGGACAGGCTAATGGAGTGTCATGGAAATAGTGGCGGTTATACTCATTATTGAGAAATTTTGCAACTTGTTTTAGTGACCCTTAGTGCGTTCGGATAGCTACTGTGATTGTTTACCGATGATATTGTTTGTTTATTTTATTTTATGTAATGAAATACATTTTTGTCTTTGATTTGATACATAGAATATTAAAATCCGTCAACTGGTTTTCTTTTTATACGCCATTATATGTCCTGGTCCAAAACTTTTTTTACCGAGTATAGTTTACATATGCATGTACATGTATAAGATTAACTGAAAAATGTATTTTCTAACGAAAACAGATATTTTACATTTAACATGCAATCATTGTGCTAAATTAAATTTATATCCACCATATCACGCTAATGTATCAACCCTATTTAGTCCTAGAATCTCACCCACTATTGTTAATGCTGAACGTATCTACAATGCGACACGTTCATCATTGAGCAACATTCTCCCCTCTCCCTCACCCGTGGTAACGATTAGATGTGCAAGCACATTGAAAACGGTTATATCATTATGTAATTGTGTAGACTCTGTAATTTGGATCTAAATATCTCCAACTGACAGCTCGAATACGTGTGTGTAACTTATATGAACGTTTTCACATGCTATAATGGTATTTTGTGGTAATTTAAAGTAACTCGTCTCCAGTACGGGTCTTAAATCGATCTGACTTGAAATATTCCGAAATGTTATCGTCCCCTAGACGACCCATCTTATAATACAGACACACCTCACTTACAACAGTGCTTATACGATATAATTTTTGGATGTATTGTCCTTAATTAGTAAAACAAAATAAGGAAACGCCATAACTGTAATCGTATTAATGTTTGCTATGCGTTTTACAATTAGATACTTACCCTTGATTATTCGAGAGTTGGAAATGGAAAGAGATGGCAAAACTCAACACGTGACTCTAGATATTGATAAATTAGATATTCTAACCGATATTTTACATTACGTGGTCCGAGTATTAACTTTCATACCCCATCCGACCCCTAATCCAAGAAGCGAAAACGGGGTTGGCTGGGGTATGAAATAAAACCTTAATATTTGGCTAAAAACATTTGCATAGTGTGAAATTAAAACATTTAATAGTTAATTTTAGACAGGTTATTGTTTTTTGGCTGTGAAAAATGTTTTTAAACGTGTTTTATTGTCTAAATAGCCATGATAAAATCATGATTATATAAACGTTTCCATTGCTTAATGGAATTAAGGCGGGTATTGACATAGTTTTCGAAGGAAACAAAAGGGGCGTACAAAAATTGATTATAGAACTTTTTATTTTAAACAATACTGTAGTCACGATGTTTAAACTAAACACAACATAATTACTGTTCATCCATTTGAGGGAATGAAGTGACATAACCAAATAATCTTTATTATTGAGAGTTCTAAAAACCTTTAATAAGGGTGAACAAATTATCAAAATTGGATGATAAACAAAGAAGATATGTAATCAGTTGAAGGTTCTGCTTAAACGGATATGGAAGTCGCCAGTTTGTGAGCTATGACATCATAGTTCAAAATAACCACATATGGAATATTTTTAAATATGCTTTATATGACCAGTAAAGGATTTAGCATTCATTTGCAGTGATTTTTCTTTGCTTTAAATGATATTTATCCATATTCTATATATGGTAATTTGGAACTATGACGTCATATTTCTGAAAACGGCGACTCTCATATCCGTTTTAGAACAATCTTCCAATGTTCTTTTTTGTTTATTATCCGATTTTGATAATGCTTTCACCTTTTTCCAAATTCATCAAAACTCTCAATAATAAAGATTGTCTGGCTGTGTGGCTTCATTTCCTTTAAGCGCGATGTTGTTGTTTTTATCGTACTCAGGAAGTATTTACGATGCGTCCTGTTATAAAAGCCTCTATCCAGATGATCTACAACATAGGGTCTTATTTGTTTTTGTTTAATACGTGTTTTGATTGACTGTGTTCTGTGAAAGCTCATTTCCTGTTTGCCTTTTATACCTACTTATACAAGTTAGGAGACGTAATTCAAACGTCATTGGCGTTAATATTTAATAAACTCTTCCCCAGTGGTAGTGTACCAATTAACCGGACAATCCCAAATGTTGTACCAATCTTAAAAAAAAGGTCTTAAGAAACTTCCGCATAATTATTATAGACCTGTTAGTCTTACACTGTATTGTTTCAGTTATCGGAGACACTAGTTAAAGTGTACGTTTTTAATCACATGAAAACTAATTATATGTTCAGCCATAAAATATTTGACTTAATTGATGGTATGTTCACTACACTAAAACTCGTGAAAGTCATTGCTTTTACAATTTGATCGAGGTAGTGAGATATCTGTTGTAAACATGCAATTTGTAAAGACATTTGACAGTGTTCAATTTAGTTTCAGATAATAACATTCTGGCTGGTCAGGTCATCACTGGCAATTTTGATATTATAACTAAGCATATTCAGCTATTTTTTTCTAAAGGTCCTGGGTATACTATGGAAAGCCGTAGGGGACCCGGGGATTATAATTATTGTTTACTGTATGTTAACTGAATTATTATAATTACCATTTTTCTATGATTTCGGTAGGTTTTAATTATATTAAAATGTCTATGTACATTGCCGTCAATTATTGATTTTGATGCGTGTCGTTCTAAGAACGCCCAGTCCATTTAATTACCTATTGTAAAATATATCGTGTCCCGTTCTATCAATCGGAGCTGCCTAAATCATTTTTCTTTACAAAAATAATCTCGGAAAGGAATAGACACCATCTTGGATACTACTTTTCGGTCACGTGGGTTCAGTCACGTGGAATAAACAATGGCAGCGCCCATTGAACCATCACGCTGCTCCTGCATCGCGAAGAATGACAGGATTGGCCGAGCGTTTACGATTGTCATGAAAGAAAAATAATTATGCAATTAATTACAAAATATTTTATATTAAACTATTTTAACTTAAACTGACTATAAAATGATAAGACTCATTTCAAAAGAGTATAACATTTAACAAATAATACAAATATGTTTAAAATCAATCCATTTCCGGGTCTATGTTTTTGTTACGGTTTACACGGTACTTTGCCGGGGCAAATCACCCAAACCCATCGAATCGACGTGTATCTTTGGAAATACTTACGAGCATTATTTCCGATGATCTACGGAAATGAGCGAGTTTGTACGATTGCTGTTCTACCAAGTTGCATATGACATAGACAAGCTTTTTGCTCTTATTCAAAAGCTCGAGAAAGAAATTTCATGTTTATACTGTAACAATAGTAAAGCTTTATTTACTAATTGTAACCGAGACAATTACACTATGTGGACTTTGTAATTCCCTAATATTCCTATAAGATAATATTTTCGTAAGGTGCGGACCTACTATAGACAAATTGTTGTTATCCCAATGTGTGCGAAATGTGTACCGCTTGTCCCAGATTTGTTTTGTTGTTTTGTTTTTTTGTATTATTGTGAAAGAGACTGGTTTGGGGATGACTTGAATGATACATTTCCTGTTCATTTACATATTGTCATGTCGAGTCTTTCATCTGATATCAAGCAAATGTCATCTAAGCTTTTGATAACAACTCTCGATATCTCGATATAGTGTGTGAAGTTTGCTAGTGTGTGAAGTTTGGTAGTGTGTGAAGTTTGGTAGTGTGTGTTGTTTGGTAGTGTGTGAAGTTTGGTAGTGTGAAGTTTGGTAGTGTGTGAAGTTTGGTAGTGTGTGTTGTTTGGTAGTGTGTGAAGTTTATAGTGTGTGAAGTTTGGTAGTGTGTGTTGTTTGGTAGTGTGTGTTGTTTGGTAGTGTGTGAAGTTTGGTAGTGTGTGAAGTTTGGTAGTGTGTGTTGTTTGGTAGTGTGAAGTTTGGTAGTGTGAAGTTTGGTAGTGTGTGTTGTTTGGTAGTGTGAAGTTTGGTAGTGTGTGTTGTTGGTAGTGTGTGTTGTTTGGTAGTGTGTCAAGTTGGTAGAGTGTGAAGTTTGCGTAGTGTGTGAAGTTTGGTGTGTGTGTTGTTTGGTAGTGTGTCGAATTTGGTAGTGTGTGAGTTTGGTAGGGTGTGAAGTCTTGTAGAGTGAGAAGTTGAGAAGTTTGGTAGTGTGTGAAAGTTTAGAGTTAAAGTTTGTGTGTCGTTGTCTTGGTAGTGTGTGAAGTTAGGTAGTGTGTGAAGTTTGGTAGTGTGTGACGATTGGTCTAGTGTGTGTCCTGATTCTAGAGTAGAGAAGTGAATTATGTTAGGTAGTGTGTGTTGTTTGGTAGTAGTGTCAGTTTGATAGTGTGTGAAGTTTGGTAGTGTCGTGAAAGTTTCTGTAGTGTGTCGTTGATTGGCTAGTGTGTGCTAGTTTGAGTAGTGAAGATTGGTACGGTGAAGGAAATTAGTTTGATCCTAAAGTACTGTAGAGTCCGTGAAGTTACGGTAGTGTGTCGAAGTTCTGATAGTAGCCTAAGTTACTAGTTTCGCTTATAGTGTACATAGTGCCTAAGTCTGTAGTGTTGTACGAAGTTCGGTAGTGATCCTAAATACATATATCCGAAACTTACTATAGATCCCACCCGTCCCCCGACATCCCCCGGAAGTCTATCTGTCTTCCGTTAACAGAGTGAACGAGATCGCGTGAACAGTAGTTCGTTCATTTATCGTTAGATTTTCTTTTGATCAAAAGTCTCCCTTTCTATCAACCCTGCTTGTTAACTTGAGGCTGTGAAGATCTCACCAAAGCAAGGATCCCCCCCCACCCCCACCACCCCCCCCACCACCACACCCCATCCCCTAACACTAACCTGATGTAAGCTAACCCGGTAGGCCGTATTCTAACTGACCTTTCCAAGCCGGTAGACCTGTCCTTCCCCCACTCTTTACGTTATGTAGTGTCGTGTTTTTGTACTATTTAGAATGCTCGTTTCAGTTTGAGTTACAGAGAGGAACTACGGTTCCAATGTATTTAGGTGTTGCGGTTTCTTTAGGACCATCATTCTTATGTATGTGCTTCAAATTTGTTTTTGTGTTTTTGTGATAAGTTATGGATATATTTATATCGAAACGTTAACGTGAGGCTTCCTTTCCGTGTCGTTTCGCACCTTGGCAAATTATTGTGCTTACAACAGAAGAGCAGAATATAGTGAATTCTGACACTTCATAATATAGATACTTTCGGATACATTCGGGTGCTTTTTGGAAGACTCAATCCAGATACACAGTGCGTTATACACACGCATATACACCATCACGAACAACCACAACAACAGTACCTCAGAATACAACTAACAATCACAACAACAGTACCATCACTATATCACTAACAACCACACCAACAGTATCATCACTATATCACGTAACAATAACAACCACAACAACAGTATCTTCACTCTATCTCTAGCAACCACAACACAAGTAGCATCACACTATCAATAACAACCACAACACAAGTAACTTCACTCTATCTCTAACAACCACAACACAAGTAGCATTACACTCTCAATAACAACCACAACACTAGTAACTTCACTCTATCTCTTACAACCACAACACAAGTAGCATCACACTATCAATAACAACCATAACAACAGTATCTTCACTCTATCAATAACAACCACAACAACAGTATCTTCACTCTATCACTAGCAACCATAACAACGGTTGTTACACTATCACTAGCAAAAATAACGATAGTATCTTCACTCTATCTCTAACAACTACAACACAAGTAGTATCACACTATCAATAACAACCATAACAACAGTATCTTCACTCTATCAATAACAATCACAACAACAGTAGCATCACACTGTCAATAACAACCACAACAACAGTAGCATCACACTGTCAATAACAACCACAACAACAGTAACTTCACTCTATCTCTAACAACCACAACAACAGTAGCATCACACTATCAATAACAACCACAACAACAGTAACTTTACTCTATCTCTAACAACCACAACAACAGTAGCATCACACTATCAGTAACAACCACAACAACAGAAACTTCACTCTATCTCTAGCAAACACAACAACGGTTGTTACACTATCACTAGCAACCATAACAACAGTAGCATCACACTATCAATAACAACCACACAACAGTATCTTCACTCTATCTCTAACAACCACAACACAAGTAGTATCACACTATCAATAACAACCACACAACAGTATCTTCACTCTATCCCTAACAACCACAACACAAGTAGCATCACACTATCAATAACAACCATAACAACAGTATCTTCACTCTATCCCTAACAACCACAACACAAGTAGCATCACACTATCAATAACAACCATAACAACAGTATCTTCACTCTATCAATAACAACCACTACAACAGTAGCATCACACTGTCAATAACAACCACAACACAAGTAACTTCACTCTATCGCTTACAACCACAACAACGGTTGTAACACTATCACTAGCAAAAATAACAACAGTAGCATCACACAGTCAATAACAACCACAAAAACAGTAGCATCACACTATCAATAACAACCACAACACAAGTAACTTCAGTCTATCTCTAACAACCACAACAACAATAGCATCACACTATTAATAACAACCACAACAACAGTTTTTACACTATCACTAGCAACCACAACAACAGTTGTTACACTATCACTAGCCACCACAACAACAGTATCATCACTCTACCATTAACAACCGCGACAACAGCAGCATCACATTATCAAACAACCACAACAACAGTACCATCACCCTTTCAAAAGCAACCACAACAACAGTAGCATCACTCTATCACTAGCAACAACAACAACAACTGTAACATCACTCTACGACTAGCAACCACAACAACAGTAGCATCATTCTATCAATAACAACCACAACAACAGTAGCATCACTCTATCACTAGCAACAACAACAGCAGTAACATCACTCTACGACTAGCAACCACAACAACAGTAGCATCATTCTACCAGTAACAACCACAACAACAGTAGCATCACTTTATCACTAACAACCACAACAACAGTAGCATCATCCTATCACTAACAACCACAACAACAGTCATCGCTATATCACTAGCAACCTTAGCAACAGTACCATCACTCTATCACTAGCAACCTTAATATCAGTACCATCACTCTGTCACTAGCAACCTTAACAACAGTAGCATCACTCTATCACTAGCAACCTTAACAACAGTACAATCACTCTATCACTAGCAACCTTAACAACAGTACAATCACTCTATATGCGCCTCTGACGTTTCATCGATACGGCTGCGCTGTAAACATTAAGATTAAAATGATTCTGCACGCTTTAGTCTCGATAATTTTCCAACAAAAAATACAAAACGCCTTTCAAAGTAATAAACGTCTTAAGCTGTATTGACGTGGAACAGTTTTTGCACGATTAAATTTGGATTTAGGAACGTGTTTAATTTATCCGCAAACCATAACTTCTAATACTGTGTTTAAAGTTAAGTCAGTAAAACCCGATTCTTTAGATAGATTCTTAAGGAAAATATGTAAAAAATGTCATCAACACCCACTTAAACCTCCGACAAAAACAACAACAGTATACTATGTTATGTTTGTGTTCGATTTCTATATAAGGGCACGTAAGGAATGTGGTGTGAAGCTACAATTACACGAAATGTGTCGAACTCTTTGATTTGTCCTTAGGCAAAACGCTACCCTTAGTCTAGTCTTAACAGCAATGCATTCATTCACTCTAAGCATAGTAATTCTTACACTACACCGCCAATATATGTGATGTCAATGGGTTTGTCTATAAGGTACTGAATATAAAGTTTATACACCCATGACAATACGTCCGTTTACTTTACCACGAAGCTAGTCACTGAAAACGCATTTATGTCCAGTAGAGTAGCTAAGATAGAAAACGTCATATACATTTTTTTCTCTTTTCTTCCAGATCCCAGAAGTTGGCATGAATAAAGAAGGATATCATTATCTTGTAGCAACACTGGTAAGTCAAGAGGCAGTTACATTTACTTTTAGATATTTGGAATAATATACTGAGCAAAAAAAGAAAGTGTGAATATACTGAGCAAAAAAAAGTGTTCACATCTATTTTTGGAAATAATCAAAAAGTTATAATGATAAATTTAGCAAAACAAGTTCTAAGATACATAATGCCAAGAAGCAACATCTACGTTACATCTACGTTTAGACTTGGAATAATATACAAAGTAAAAAAAAAGTGTGAATATACTGAGCTAAACAAAAGTGTTCACATTTATTTTTGGAAATAATCAAAAAGTCATAATGATAAATTTAGCAAAACAAGTTCTAAGATATGAATAGTTTATGAATTAATAAAATAGTGATACCTGTGTATGAAAAGTTTTTTCACTAACATATTACTCAAACTTAAAAAAGAGCAACAAAAATATTACAAACTGAATGTAGTTGAATATTTTGTATGGAGATGAATGAAAAAACATTCAACTTGTTTCTTGCTCGTTTTCTAGAATTTCGCATGCATGTCAAACTTTTAACTTTTACATCTATGTTTAGACTTTTGGAATAATATACTGTGCAAAAAAAAAAGTGTGAATATACTGTGCAAAAAAAAAGTGTTCGCATTTATTTTTGGAAATAATCAAAAAGTCATAATGATAAATTTAGCAAAACAAGTTCTAAGATATATAATAGTTTATGCATTAATAAAATAGTGATACCTGTGTATGAAAAGTTCTTTCATTAACATATTACTCAAACTTTAAAAATATTGCAAAGTGAATGTAGTTGAATATTTTATATGGAGATGAATGAAAAAACTCAAGCTTTTAACACTTTCTCGAACATTAAATCAGGATGTTCGGACGTAAACAGTTTTTACAGTAATGTAATATTCCTAATGAGGCGGGTTATACAAATTTGATTGAACACTTTCTTTTTTTAACTCGGTTTATTTTCCCAGTTACAGTTTTATAAACAAGCCTGTCTTAAAAAACACATTTGTTCAGTTATTGCCTTTAATTGTCTCAAAAGAATACGCATTGTTTCATTAAAACACTGCACTGTCTGCGTTCTTGGCACCAACTACCTAAAAACACAACATGTTCATTTCCCCAAGAGAATGTTTTACAATAATAATTTGTTTCGTACAATATTGCCTACAGTTAAATATCAACGTCGTTGCCGCCGTAAATATAACCGAGAGCTTCTAAACAAATTACTATCGGCATGAAATATAGCCGACTTCACCCTTGCTTTTGATCCACTTTCTTGAGACTAATAACATACTGTCGCTCAGTGATAAATAGCAACTAATATTGATAAAGTTAAGGCAGACTCGTGTGCGAAACAATAATAAATAATGTCTTGAATTGGTATCGCAGATTAAGGTCAGGAATCGTCTATTTCTGAAGGTTGTAAAGAACAGTTATTTTCAAAGAAATAACTGGGCGCAGACTCAACTGTATTAAAATAGCTCGATGAATAAGTAGAGCGCCAAGTCATTTAATATTTGTATAGAACGGTATATTTCGTGTCTGTCATTTTGTATGGGTTACGCCGTACAAAAAACTGGTATTATAGGAAACAGACATTTAATGGGGTTTGTTGTTCTTGCTTGAAGCTGTTAATGCTAATCCTCAATATAAAAGGGGATATTCATTTATAAATAAGAGACTCTCACCGCTGCGGGTGCGATTCCCACTGAGAGCTCATCTTGTAAATGAGAAAGTGTCGACACAGATATCACTCAAGCTGTAGTTTAAGTGTTTCTATTGTATATCGGTGAATGTGACCATGACACATATATCACACAAGCTGTACTTACGTGTTTCCGTTTTATACCGGTGAATGTGGCCATGTCACAGATATCACTCAAGCTGTACTGCACGTGTTTCTATTGTATACCGGTGAATGTGGCCATGTCACAGATATCACTCAAGTTGTACTGCACGTGTTTCTATTGTATACCGGTGAATGTGACCATGACACATATATCACTCAAGCTGTACTGTACGTGTTTCTATTTTATACCGGTGAATGTGGCCATGTCACAGATATCACTCAAGCTGTACTACACGTGTTTCTATTTTATAACGGTAAATGTGGCCATGCCACAGATATCACTCAAGCTGTACTACACCTGTTTCTATTTTATACCGGTGAATGTGGCTATGACACATATATCACTCAAGCTGTACTACACGTGTTTCTATTTTATACAGATGAATGTGGCCATGACACAGATATCACTCAAGCTGTACTATACGTGCTTCCGTTTTATACCGGTAAATGTGGCCATGTCACAGATATCACTCAAGCTGTACTACACGTGTTTCTATTTTATATCGGTGAATGTGGCCATGTCCCATATATCACTCAAGCTGTACTTACGTGTTTCCGTTTTATACCGGTGAATGTGGCCATGTCACAGATATCACTCAAGCTGTACTACACGTGTTTATGTTTTATACCGGTAAATGTGGCCATGTCCCAGATATCACTCAAGCTGTACTTACGTGTTTTCGTTTTATACCGGTGAATGTGGCCATGTCACAGATATCACTCAAGCTGTACTACACGTGTTTCTATTGTATACCGGTGAATATGACCATGACACATATATCACTCAAGCTGTACTGTACGTGTTTCTATTTTATAGCGGTGAATGCGGCCATGTCACAGATATCACTCAAGCTGTACTACACGTGTTTCTATTTTATAACGGTAAATGTGGCCATGCCACAGATATCACTCAAGCTGACTACACCTGTTTCTATTTTATACCGGTGAATGTGACCATGACACATATATCACACAAGCTGTACTTACGTGTTTCCGTTTTATACCGGTGAATGTGGCCATGTCACAGATATCACTCAAGCTGTACTACACGTGTTTCTATTGTATACCGGTGAATGTGGCCATGTCACAGATATCACTCAAGTTGTACTGCACGTGTTTCTATTGTATACCGGTGAATGTGACCATGACACATATATCACTCAAGCTGTACTGTACGTGTTTCTATTTTATACCGGTGAATGTGGCCATGTCACAGATATCACTCAAGCTGTACTACACGTGTTTCTATTTTATAACGGTAAATGTGGCCATGCCACAGATATCACTCAAGCTGTACTACACCTGTTTCTATTTTATACCGGTGAATGTGGCTATGACACATATATCACTCAAGCTGTACTACACGTGTTTCTATTTTATACAGATGAATGTGGCCATGACACAGATATCACTCAAGCTGTACTATACGTGCTTCCGTTTTATACCGGTAAATGTGGCCATGTCACAGATATCACTCAAGCTGTACTACACGTGTTTCTATTTTATATCGGTGAATGTGGCCATGTCCCATATATCACTCAAGCTGTACTTACGTGTTTCCGTTTTATACCGGTGAATGTGGCCATGTCACAGATATCACTCAAGCTGTACTACACGTGTTTATGTTTTATACCGGTAAATGTGGCCATGTCCCAGATATCACTCAAGCTGTACTTACGTGTTTTCGTTTTATACCGGTGAATGTGGCCATGTCACAGATATCACTCAAGCTGTACTACACGTGTTTCTATTGTATACCGGTGAATATGACCATGACACATATATCACTCAAGCTGTACTGTACGTGTTTCTATTTTATAGCGGTGAATGCGGCCATGTCACAGATATCACTCAAGCTGTACTACACGTGTTTCTATTTTATAACGGTAAATGTGGCCATGCCACAGATATCACTCAAGCTGACTACACCTGTTTCTATTTTATACCGGTGAATGTGGCTATGACACATATATCACTCAAGCTGTACTACACGTGTTTCTATTTTATACCGATGAATGTGGCCGTGATACAGATATCACTCAAGCTGTACTATACGTGTTTCCGATTTATACCGGTAAATGTGGCATGTCGCAGATATCACTCAAGCTGTACTACACGTGTTTCTGTTTTATACCGGCAATTGTGGCCATGTCACATATATCACTCAAGCTGTACTACACGTGTTTCTGTTTTATACCGGTAAATGTGCCCATGTCACAGATATCACTCAAGCTGTACTACACGTGTTTCTGTTTTATACCGGTAAATGTGGCCATGTCACAGATATCACTCAAGCTGTACTTACGTGTTTCCGTTTTATACCGGTGAATGTGGCCATGTCACAGATATCACTCAAGCTGTACTACACGTGTTTCTGTTTTATACCGGTGAATGTGGCCATGACACAGATATCACTCAAGCTGTACTACACGTGTTTCTGTTTTATACCGGAGAATGTGGCCATGTCACAGATATCACTCAAGCTGTACGACACGTGTTTCTGTTTGATACCGGTAAATGTATCCATGGCACAGATATCACTCAAGCTGTACTACACGTGTTTCTGTTTTATACCGGCAAATGTGGCCATATCAGAGATATCACTCAAGCTTACTACACGTGTTTCTGTTTTATACCGGTGAATGCATCCATGTCACAGATATCACTCAAGCTGTGCTGTACGTCTTTCTGTTTTATACCGGTAAATGTGGACATGTCACAGATATCATTCAAGCTGTACTACACGTGTTTCTGTTTTATACCGATGCATGTGTACATGACACAGATATCACTCAAGCTGTACTACACATGTTTCTGTTTTATATCGGTAAATGTGGCCATGACAAAGATATCACTCAAGCTGTAATACACGTGTTTCTGTTTATACCGATGAATGTGACCATGACACATATATCACTAAAGCTGTACTACAAGTCTTTCCGTTTTATACCGATGAATGTGGCAATGACACAGATATCACTCAAGCTGTACTACACGTGTTTCTGTTTTATACCGATGAATGTGGCCATGACACAGATACCACTCAAGCTGTACTACGCGTGTTTCTGTTTAATACCGGTGAATGTGGCCATGACAAAGATATCACACAAGCTGTACTACACGTGTTTCTGTTTTTTCTATTTTATACCGATGAATGTGGCTATGTGACAGATATCACTCAAGCTGTACTACACGTGTTTCTATTTTATATCGGTGAATGTGGCCATGACCCAGATATCACTCAAGCTGTACTTACGTGTTTCCGTTTTATACCGGTGAATGTGGCCATGTCACAGATATCACTCAAGCTGTACTACACGTGTTTATGTTTTATACCGGTAAATGTGGCCATGTCACAGATATCACTCAAGCTGTACTACACGTGTTTCTGTTTTATACCGGTAAATGTGGCCATGTCACAGATATCACTCAAGCTGTACTACACGTGTTTCTATTTTATACCGGTGAATGTGGCCATGTCACAGATATCACTCAAGCTGTACTACACGTGTTTCTATGTTATACCGGTGAATGTGGCTATGACACATATATCACTCAAGCTGTACTACACGTGTTTCTACTTTATACCGATGAATGTGGCCGTGACACAGATATCACTCAAGCTGTACTATACGTGTTTCCGATTTATACCGGTAAATGTGGCCATGTCGCAGATATCACTCAAGCTGTACTACACGTGTTTCTGTTTTATACCGGCAATTGTGGCCATGTCACATATATCACTCAAGCTGTACTACACGTGTTTCTGTTTTATACCGGTAAATGTGCCCATGTCACAGATATCACTCAAGCTGTACTACACGTGTTTCTGTTTTATACCGGTAAATGTGGCCATGTCACATATATCACTCAAGCTGTACTACACGTGTTTCTGTTTTATACCGGTAAATGTGCCCATGTCACAGATATCACTCAAGCTGTACTACACGTGTTTCTGTTTTATACCGGTAAATGTGGCCATGTCACAGATATCACTCAAGCTGTACTACACGTGTTTCTGTTTTATACCGGTGAATGTGGCCATGACACAGATATCACTCAAGCTGTACTACACGTGTTTCTGTTTTATACCGGAGAATGTGGCCATGTTACAGATATCACTCAAGCTGTACGACACGTGTTTCTGTTTGATACCGGTAAATGTATCCATGTCACAGATATCACTCAAGCTGTACTACACGTGTTTCTGTTTTATACCGGCAAATGTGGCCATATCAGAGATATCACTCAAGCTTACTACACGTGTTTCTGTTTTATACCGGTGAATGTATCCATGTCACAGATATCACTCAAGCTGTGCTGTACGTGTTTCTGTTTTATACCGGTAAATGTGGACATGTCACAGATATCATTCAAGCTGTACTACACGTGTTTCTGTTTTATACCGATGCATGTGTACATGACACAGATATCACTCAAGCTGTACTACACGTGTTTCTGTTTTATATCGGTAAATGTGGCCATGACAAAGATATCACTCAAGCTGTAATACACGTTTTTCTGTTTATACCGATGAATGTGGCCATGACACATATATCACTAAAGCTGTACTACAAGTCTTTCCGTTTTATACCGATGAATGTGGCCATGACACAGATATCACTCAAGCTGTACTACACGTGTTTCTGTTTTATACCGATGAATGTGGCCTTGACACAGATACCACTCAAGCTGTACTACGCGTGTTTCTGTTTAATACCGGTGAATGTGGCCATGACAAAGATATCACACAAGCTGTACTACACGTGTTTCTGTTTTTTCTATTTTATACCGATGAATGTGGCTATGTGACAGATATCACTCAAGCTGTACTACACGTGTTTCTATTTTATATCGGTGAATGTGGCCATGTCCCAGATATCACTCAAGCTGTACTTACGTGTTTCCGTTTTATACCGGTGAATGTGGCCATGTCACAGATATCACTCAAGCTGTACTACACGTGTTTATGTTTTATACCGGTAAATGTGGCCATGTCATAGATATCACTCAAGCTGTACTACACGTGTTTCTGTTTTATACCGGTAAATGTGGCCATGTCACAGATATCACTCAAGCTGTACTACACGTGTTTCTATTTTATACCGGTGAATGTGGCCATGTCACAGATATCACTCAAGCTGTACTACACGTGTTTCTATTTTATACCGGTGAATGTGGCTATGACACATATATCACTCAAGCTGTACTACACGTGTTTCTATTTTATACCGATGAATGTGGCCGTGACACAGATATCACTCAAGCTGTACTATACGTGTTTCCGATTTATACCGGTAAATGTTGCCATGTCGCAGATATCACTCAAGCTGTACTACACGTGTTTCTGTTTTATACCGGCTATTGTGGCCATGTCACATATATCACTCAAGCTGTACTACACGTGTTTCTGTTTTATACCGGTAAATGTGCCCATGTCACAGATATCACTCAAGCTGTACTACACGTGTTTCTGTTTTATACCGGTAAATGTGGCCATGTCACAGATATCACTCAAGCTGTACTTAAGTGTTTCCGTTTTATACCGGTGAATGTGGCCATGTCACAGATATCACTCAAGCTGTACTACACGTGTTTTCTTTTTATACCTGTAAATGTGGCCATATCACAGATATCACTCAAGCTGTACTATACGTGTTTCTATTTTATACCGATGAATGTGGCCATGCCAAAGATATCATTTAAGCTGTACTACACGTGTTTCTGTTTTATACCGATATATGTGGAAGTGACACAGATATGTACTACACGTGTTTCTGTTTTACCGGTGAATGTGGCCATGACACAGATATCACTCAAGCTGTACTACACGTGTTTCTGTTTTATACCGGTGAATGTTGCCATGACACAGATATCACTCAAGCTGTACTACACGTGTTTCAGTTTTATACCGGAGAATGTGGCCATGTCACAGATATCACTCAAGCTGTACTACACGTGTTTCTGTTTTATACCGGTAAATGTATCCATGTCACAGATATCACTCAAGCTGTACTACACGTGTTTCTGTTTTATACCGGCAAATGTGGCCATATCAGAGATATCACTCAAGCTTACTACAAGTGTTTCTGTTTTATACCGGTGAATGTATCCATGTCACAGATATCACTCAAGCTGTGCTGTACGGGTTTCTGTTTTATACCGGTAAATGTGGACATGTCACAGATATCATTCAAGCTGTAATACACGTGTTTCTGTTTTATAACGATGCATGTGTACATGACACAGATATCACTCAAGCTGTACTACACGTGTTTCTGTTTTATATCGGTAAATAAGACCATGACAAAGATATCACTCAAGCTGTTATACACGTGTTTCTGTTTTATACCGATGAATGTGGCCATGACACATATATCACTAAAGCTGTACTACAAGTCTTTCCGTTTTATACCGATGAATGTGGCCATGACACAGATATCACTCAAGCTGTTCTACACGTGTTTCTGTTTTATACCGATGAATGTGGCCATGACACAGATACCACTCAATCTGTACTACGCGTGTTTCTGTTTAATACCGGTGAATGTGGCCATGACAAAGATATCACACAAGCTGTACTACACGTGTTTCTGTTTTTTCTATTTGATACCGATGAATGTGGCTATGTGACAGATATCACTCAAGCTGTATTATACGTGTTTCTGTTTTATTCCGGTAAATGTGGCCATGACACAGATATCACTAAAGGTGTACTACACGTGTTTCTGTTTTATACAGGTAAATGTGTCCATGACACAGATATCACTCAAGCTGTACTACACGTGTTTATGTTTTATACCGGTAAATTTGGCCATGTCACAGATATCAATCAAGCTGTTCTACACGTGTTTCTATTTTATACCGGTGAATGTGGACATGTCACAGATATCACTGAAGCTGTACTACACATGTTTTTATTTATACCGATGAATGTAGCCATGACAAAGATATCACTCAAGTTGTACTACACGTGTTTCTGTTTTATACCGGTACATGTGGCCATGACACAGATATCACACATGCTGTACTACACGTGTTTCTGTTTTATACCGGTGAATGTGGACATGTCACAGATAGCACTCAAGCTGTACTACACGTGTTTCTATTTTAAAACGGTGAATGTCGCCATGACACAAATATCACTCAAGCTGTACTACACGTGTTTCTGTTTTATACCGGTAAATGTGGCCATGTCACAGATATCACTCAAGCTGTGCTACACGTGTTTCTGTTGTATACCGGTAAATGTTGCCATAACAGAGATATCACTCAAGCTGTACTACACGAGATTTTGTCGTATACCGGTGAATGTGGCCATGTCACAGATATCACTCAAGCTGTACTATACTGTTTCTATTGTATACCGATGAATGTGGCCATGGCAAAGATATCACTCAAGCTGTACTACACGTGTTTCTGTTTGATACCGATGAAAGTGGCCATTGCACAGATATCGCTCAAGCTGTACTACACGTGTTTCTGTTGTATACCGGTCAATTTGGCCATGTCACAGATATCACTCAAGCTGTACTACATATGTTTCTGTTTCATACCGGTAAATGTGGACATGACAAAGATATCACTCAAGCTGTACTACACGTGTTTCTGGTTTATACCGGTAAATTTGGCCATGTCACAGATATCACTCAAGTTGTACTACATATGTTTCTGTTTTATACCGGTAAATGTGGCCATGACAAAGATATCACCCAAGCTGTAATACACGTGTTTCTATGTTATACCGGTAAATGTGCCCATGACCAAGATATCACTCAAGCTGTACTACACGTGTTTCTGTTTTATACCGGTAAATGTACACATGTCACAGTTATCACTCAAGCTGTAATATACATGTTTCTGTTTCATAGCAGTAAATGTGGCCATGACACAGATATCACTCAAGCTGTGCTACACGTATTTCTGTTTGATACCGATGTATGTGGCCATGTCACAGATATCACTCAAGCTGTACTATACGTGTTTCTATTTTATACTGGTAAATGTGGCCATAACAGAGATATCACTCAAGCTGTACTATACATGTTTCTATTTTATACCGATGAATGTGGCCATGACAAATATATCACTGAAGCTGTACTACACGTGTTTCTGTTTTGTACTATACGTGTTTCTATTTTATACCGATGAATTTGGCCATGTCACAGATATCACTCAAGCTGTACTACACGTGTTTCTATTGTATACCGGTGAATGTGACCATGACACATATATCACTCAAGCTGTACTGTACGTGTTTCTATTTTATAGTGGTGAATGCGGCCATGTCACAGATAACACTCAAGCTGTACTACACGTGTTTCTATTTTATAACGGTAAATGTGGCCATGCCACAGATATCACTCAAGCTGACTACACCTGTTTCTATTTTATACCGGTGAATGTGGCTATGACACATATATCACTCAAGCTGTACTACACGTGTTTCTATTTTATACCGATGAATGTGGCCGTGACACAGATATCACTCAAGCTGTACTATACGTGTTTCCGATGTATACCGGTAAATGTGGCCATGTCGCAGATATCACTCAAGCAGTACTACACGTGTTTCTGTTTTATACCGGCAATTGTGGCCATGTCACATATATCACTCAAGCTGTACTACACGTGTTTCTGTTTTATACCGGTAAATGTGCCCATGTCACAGATATCACTCAAGCTGTACTACACGTGTTTCTGTTTTATACCGGTAAATGTGGCCATGTCACAGATATCACTCAAGCTCTACTTACGTGTTTCCGTTTTATACCGGTGAATGTGGCCATGTCACAGATATCACTCAAGCTGTACTACACGTGTTTTCTTTTTATACCTGTAAATGTGGCCATATCACAGATATCACTCAAGCTGTACTATACGTGTTTCTATTTTATACCGATGAATGTGGCCATGCCAAAGATATCCTTTAAGCTGTACTACACGTGTTTCTGTTTTATACCGGTAAATGTGGAAGTGACACAGATATGTACTACACGTGTTTCTGTTTTACCGGTGAATGTGGCCATGACACAGATATCACTCAAGCTGTACTACACGTGTTTCTGTTTTATACCGGTGAATGTGGCCATGACACAGATATCACTCAAGCTGTACTACACGTGTTTCCGTTTTATACCTGAGAATGTGGCCATGTCACAGATATCACTCAAGCTGTACGACACGTGTTTCTGTTTGATACCGGTAAATGTATCCATGTCACAGATATCACTCAAGCTGTACTACACGTGTTTCTGTTTTATACCGGCAAATGTGGCCATATCAGAGATATCACTCAAGCTTACTACACGTGTTTCTGTTTTATACCGGTGAATGTATCCATGTCACAGATATCACTCAAGCTGTGCTGTACGTGTTTTTGTTTTATACCGGTAAATGTGGACATGTCACAGATATCATTCAAGCTGTACTACACGTGTTTCTGTTTTATACCGATGCATGTGTACATGACACAGATATCACTCAAGCTGTACTACACGTGTTTCTGTTTTATATCGGTAAATGTGGCCATGACAAAGATATCACTCAAGCTGTAATACACGTGTTTCTGTTTTATACCGATGAATGTGGCCATGACACATATATCACTAAAGCTGTACTACAAGTCTTTCCGTTGTATACCGATGAATGTGGCCATGACACAGATATCACTCAAGCTGTACTACACGTGTTTCTGTTTCATACCGATGAATGTGGCCATGACACAGATACCACTCAAGCTGTACTACGCGTGTTTCTGTTTAATACCGGTGAATGTGGCCATGACAAAGATATCACACAAGCTGTACTACACGAGTTTCTGTTTTTTCTATTTTATACCGATGAATGTGGCTATGTGACAGATATCACTGAAGCTGTATTATACGTGTTTCTGTTTTATACCCGTAAATGTGGCCATGACATAGATATCACTAAAGCTGTACTACACGTGTTTCTGTTTGATACCTGTAAATGTGGCCATGACACAGATATCATTCAAGCTGTACTACACGTGTTTCTAATTTATACCGATAAATGTGGCCATGGCACATATATCACTTAAGCTGTACTACACGTGTTTCTATTTTATACCGGTAAATGTCGCCATGGCACATATATCATTCAAGCTGTACTACACGTGTTTCTAATTTATACCGATAAATGTGGCCAAGGCACATATATCACTCAAGCTGTACTACCCGTGTTTCTATTTTATTCCGGTAAATGTGGCAATGACACAGTTATCACTCAAGTTGTTCTACACGTGTTTCTATTTTATACCGGTAAATGTGGCCATGACACAGATATTACTCAAGCTGTACTATACGTGTTTCTGTTTGATACGGGTAAATGTGGAAATGTCACAGATATCATTCAAGCTGTACTACACGTGTTTCTGTTTTATACCTGTAAATGTGGCCATGACACAGATATCACTCAAGCTGTACTACACGTGTTCTATTTTATACCGATAAATGTGGCCGTGGCACATATATCACTTAAGCTGTTCTACACGTGTTTCTATTTTATACCGGTAAATGTGGCCATGACACAAATATCACTAAAGCTGTACTACACGTGTGTCTGTTTTATACCGGTAAATGTGGCCATGTCACAGATATCACTCAAGCTGTACTACACGTGTTACTTTTTCATACCGGTAAATGTGGCCATGACACAGATATCACTCAAGCTGTTCGACACGTGTTTCTGTTTTATACCGGTAAATGTGGTCATTACACAGATATCACTCAAGCTGTACTACACGTTTTTCTTTTTTATACCGGTAAATGTGGCCATGACACAGATATCACTCAAGCTGTACTACACGTGTTTCTGTTTTATACCAGTCACTCAAGCTGTACTACACGTGTTTCTGTTTTATACAGGTAAATGTGTCCATGACACATATATCACTCAAGCTGTACTACACGTGTTTATGTTTTATACCGGTAAATTTGGCCATGTCACAGATATCACTCAAGCTGTTCTACACGTGTTTCTATTTTATACCGGTGAATGTGGACATGTCACAGATATCACTGAAGCTGTACTGCACATGTTTTTATTTATACCGATGAATGTAGCCATGACAAAGATATCACTCAAGCTGTACTACACGTGTTTCTGTTTTATACCGGTACATGTGGCCATGACACAGATATCACACATGCTTACTACAGTGTTTCTGTTTTATACCGGTGAATGTGGACATGTCACAGATATCACTCAAGCTGTACTACACGTGTTTCTATTTTAAAACGGTGAATGTCGCCATGACACAAATATCACTCAAGCTGAATTACACGTGTTTCTGTTTTATACCGGTAAATATGGCCATGTCACAGATATCACTCAAGCTGTGCTACACGTGTTTCTGTTGTATACCGGTAAATGTTGCCAGGACAGAGATATCACTCAAGCTGTACTACACGAGATTTTATCGTATACCGGTGAATGTGGCCATGTCACAGATATCACTCAAGCTGTACTATACTGTTTCTATTGTATACCGATGAATGTGGCCATGGCAAAGATATCACTCAAGCTGTACTACACGTGTTTCTGTTTGATACCGATGAATGTGGCCATTGCACAGATATCGCTCAAGCTGTACTACACGTGTTTCTGTTTTATACCGGTCAATTTTGCCATGTCACAGATATCACTCAAGCTGTACTACATATGTTTCTGTTTCATACCGGTAAATGTGGACATGACAAAGATATCACTCAAGCTGTACTACACGTGTTTCTGGTTTATACCGGTAAATTTGGCCATGTCACAGATATCACTCAAGTTGTACTACATATGTTTCTGTTTTATACCGGTAAATGTGGCCATGACAAAGATATCACCCAAGCTGTAATACACGTGTTTCTATGTTATACCGGTAAATGTGGCCATGACCAAGATATCACTCAAGCTGTTCTACACGTGTTTCTATTTTATACCGGTGAATGTGGACATGTCACAGATATCACTGAAGCTGTACTGCACATGTTTTTATTTATACCGATGAATGTAGCCATGACAAAGATATCACTCAAGCTGTACTACACGTGTTTCTGTTTTATACCGGTACATGTGGCCATGACACAGATATCACACATGCTTACTACAGTGTTTCTGTTTTATACCGGTGAATGTGGACATGTCACAGATATCACTCAAGCTGTACTACACGTGTTTCTATTTTAAAACGGTGAATGTCGCCATGACACAAATATCACTCAAGCTGAATTACACGTGTTTCTGTTTTATACCGGTAAATATGGCCATGTCACAGATATCACTCAAGCTGTGCTACACGTGTTTCTGTTGTATACCGGTAAATGTTGCCAGGACAGAGATATCACTCAAGCTGTACTACACGAGATTTTATCGTATACCGGTGAATGTGGCCATGTCACAGATATCACTCAAGCTGTACTATACTGTTTCTATTGTATACCGATGAATGTGGCCATGGCAAAGATATCACTCAAGCTGTACTACACGTGTTTCTGTTTGATACCGATGAATGTGGCCATTGCACAGATATCGCTCAAGCTGTACTACACGTGTTTCTGTTTTATACCGGTCAATTTTGCCATGTCACAGATATCACTCAAGCTGTACTACATATGTTTCTGTTTCATACCGGTAAATGTGGACATGACAAAGATATCACTCAAGCTGTACTACACGTGTTTCTGGTTTATACCGGTAAATTTGGCCATGTCACAGATATCACTCAAGTTGTACTACATATGTTTCTGTTTTATACCGGTAAATGTGGCCATGACAAAGATATCACCCAAGCTGTAATACACGTGTTTCTATGTTATACCGGTAAATGTGGCCATGACCAAGATATCACTCAAGCTGTACTACACGTGTTTCTGTTTTATACCGGTAAATGTACACATGTCACAGATATCACTCAAGCTGTAATATACATGTTTCTGTTTCATACCAGTAAATGTGGCCATGACACAGATATCACTCAAGCTGTGCTACACGTATTTCTGTTTTATACCGATGTATGTGGCCATGTCACAGATATCACTCAAGCTGTACTATACGTGTTTCTATTTTATACTGGTAAATGTGGCCATAACAGAGATATCACTCAAGCTGTACTATACATGTTTCTATTTTATACCGATGAATGTGGCCATGACAAATATATCACTGAAGCTGTACTACACGTGTTTCTGTTTTGTACTATACGTGTTTCTATTTTATACCGATGAATTTGGCCATGTCACAGATATCACTCAAGCTGTACTAAACGTGTTTCTATTTTATACCGATGAATGATGCCATGACAAAGATATCACTCAAGCTGTACTACACGTGTTTCTGTTTTATAACGTTAAATGTGGCCATGACACAAATATCACTCAAGCTGTACTACACGTGTTTCTGTTTTTTACCGGTAAATGTGGCCATGTCACAGATATCACTCAAGCTGTACTACACGTATTTCTATTGTATACCGGTAAATGTGGCCAGGACAGAGATATCACTCAAGCTGTACTACACGAGATTTTATTGTATACCGGTGAATGTGGCCATGTCACAGATATCACTCAAACTGTACTATACGTGTTTCTATTGTATACCGATGAATGTGGCCATGATAAAGATATCACTTAAGCTGTACTACACGTGTTTCTGTTTGATACCGATGAATGTGGCCATGACACAGATATCACTCAAGCAGTACTACACGTGTTTGTGTTTTATACCGGTAAATTTGGCCATGTCACAGATATCACTCAAGCTGTACTACACATGTTTCTGTTTTTACCGGTAAATGTGGCCATGACACAGATATCACTCAAGCTGTACAACATGTGTTTCTATTTTATACCAATGAATGTGGCCATGACACAGATATCACTCAAGCTGTACTTCACGTGTTTCTGTTTTTACCTTTAAATGTGGCCATGACACAGATATCACTCAAGCTCTACTACACGTGATTCTATTGTATACCAATGAATGTGGCCATGTTTCATGTATCACTCGAGCTGTACTACACGTGTTTCTGTTTTATATCGGTAAATGTGGCCATGACATAGATATCACTCAAGCTGTACTACACGTGTTTCTGTTTGACACAGATATTGTTTGTATGACGTTTTACCTCATTTTCAACACATGTAAGGTTATATATGACGTTGGATTTGTTTGTGGTGGAGGCAGACAACCCACTCTCCCTGGGTTGGACCAGTACTGCACACCTCCCGCCATCCTTAAGTATCGACACTTCCTCACTGACAAGTCGAGCTTCCAGTGGGATTGGCACATATATCACTCAAGTTTCTATTTTCAGGACTTTGCCAACATGGATATGGGCCGGTATCTACACGGCGGAGTAAATATTACTGGATTTCAACTTCTCGATCTGGAAAGTTCGTACCTTAAGACATTTATGAAAGTCTGGGACAGGCTTGACGACGAACACACTTACCCCGGCGCGGGATCCCGCAAATTAACAGTAAGTTTAATTGTGTTATTGTATATCTTTCTCCTTATCTAGGTTATCAAGGAGAGTGGGCAATATTATAAACTTCATGTTGTTATATAGTTATCTAAGTTATTAAGGAGGGTGGGCAATATTACAAACTTGATGTTGTTATATGGTTTGATAGGTTATCAAGGAGGGTGGGCAATATTACAAACTTCATGCTGTTTTATAGTTATATAGGTTATCAAGGAGGGTGGGCAATATTACAAACTTCATGCTGTTTTATAGTTATATAGGTTATCAACGACGGTGGGCAATATTACAAACTTTATGTTGTTATATCGTTATGTAGGTTATCAAGGAGGGTGGGCAATATTACAAACTTCATGTTGTTATATCGTTATATAGGTTATCAAGGAGGGTGGGCAATATTACAAACTTCATGTTGTTATATAGTTATGTAGGTTATCAAGGAGGGTGGGCAATATTACAAACTTCATGTTGTTATATATTTTATAGGTTATCAACGACGGTGGGCAATATTACAAACTTTATGTTGTTATATCGTTATGTAGGTTATCAAGGAGGGTGGGAAATATTACAAACTTCATGTTGTTATATAGTTATGTAGGTTATCAAGGAGGGTGGGCAATATTACAAACTTCATGTTGTTATATATTTTATAGGTTATCAACGAGGGTGGGCAATATTACAAACTTCATGTTGTTATATAGTTATGTAGGTTATCAAGGAGGGTGGGCAATATTACAAACTTCATGTTGTTATATGGTTATATAGGTTATCAAGGAGGGTGGGCAATATTACAAACTTCATGTTGTTATATAGTTATGTAGGTTATCAAGGAGGGTGGGCAATATTACAAACTTCATGTTGTTATATAGTTATCTAGGAAATTCAGCATTAAATACTTGTAACATGTAAGATGGATTAAAGATTACAAATTTACAAAAAAAACAATCCCGGAGGTACATATTTGTGATTCTCGGAATATAAAAATGTTCGCTTTTGGTGTGTGTTTTATAGCTTAAACTTATTAAGTATACATGTGTTGCAACGAAAGCTCTCTGAACTTATTTTAATCACTCTCGATGTCTTCCTGGGTAAAACCAGTACTAAGCACATGAAGATAAGGTGTCTTGCTCAGGGACACAACACATATGGCCATGACGGGGTCAAGACCACGACCATTCGCTCCTGGGCTCAAAGCTTTACCACTAGACCACAGTTCTCCAACATTAAAGATGTTAATAGTATATATATTACACCAACGGTTGGATTCCATTTGTTATTGCTTAAGATGTAAACCAGGTCAGACAATGCCAAAACCGACTTGGGAATATAGCAACACATATAGCAACACGTACAGCAACACGTACAACAACACGTACAGTAACACGTACAGCAACACGTACAACAACACGTACAGCAACACGTACAGCAAGACGTACAGCAACACGTACAGCAACACGTACAACAACACCTACAGCAACATATACAGCAACACATACAGCAACACATACAGCAACACATACAACAACACATACAACAACACATACAACAACACATACAGCAACACGTACAGCAACACATACAACAACACATACAGCAACACATACAGCAACACATTAGGCCTACATTAAAAAACAGTATTGTTCATACCTATTGTTTTGACTACAATCCTAAACGTGTCATAGTATCTTCAATTAAGCATTGCAATTGGTAAGACCAGACAACGTGATGAAAAATAATTTGATAGTGGCATTATGTCAAAGATGTCAAAATTATGTGGTGGTTGACAGATGTTGTATCCTGTGATGACGTCTACCTAAATCCTGAGAGGACGATAACTTTTGATGCGTGTCTCTAAACTTCATTGTCAAGAATACTTGCTTCGTGGTTTTCTATGCGTTTTTTTTATTCATATATACATGATCATGTTTGTGTTATACTTATATTGCCTATTAATGCTGCCTAGTTTGTTAGGGGATATGGCCTGGCGGGGATTTCTTTAGTTACACTGTCCCGTTTTATTGGGATGACATTATGGTAAGAGTAAGATGGGTTGCATCATATAACCCGATTTAGACCTTGAGTGGCATTTTTTGCCGCTTACCATTTCAATGCGCTAGGCCTAGTGTAAACCCTTTTATGTTTGTGATGTCATATATCTTATCTTTTAATTTTCCTCGTAATTGTTGTTTGTTTCGACGCCTGTTTATGGTTGGCTGTAGTCCTTGAATGCTACGGGCAAGACACTTTCCCTTAGCCTCGTCCTTCGGATGGGGACATAACCGAGCGGTCCCCTGTATCGGTCTATCCTCCGAGCACGTTAAAGAACCATAGGAATATATTCGATAATAAGAGTAGGGTTGTTCCCGGATTTCTGTGTTTCCTTCCCCTCTCTCTGGGGCGGCTCTAAATAACATATACTGTGTTGATGAGGCGTTAAACAACATGCAATTCAATTCTTGAATGCTACATTTCTTGTTCGACTTTTATATCTACTTTGTATGTAGCTGAATCGAATGGTTACATCAAGGCGATCAATGGCAATACTCGAGTGGGGCTAACTGTACGTCGATAGTAGGCTTCTACTCTATAAATGTAAATGAAATAATGAAGATTATATATATACTGAACCAAACAGCTAACGCACCAGTAGACAATAACTTTAATGTATGAACTTATTATATGCCGAGTTGTACCGTTGGAGGCCGGTGATCTGAATGATTTTTGTAAATTTACAGTCGTTATTCACAAGATATTTGTCTCTTTCAGAATGAAATTTGTTTTGATTTATTGATTGTTATTATTGTGATATTAAAGTTATTGTCTACTGGTGCGTTAGCTGTTCGGTTTAGTATATATTTAAATTAAACTGTTAAAGTTTCTCGTTATAAAATACAGAATGAAAATATGAATAATAAACACACGTTTTAAATACAAATATGCAAATGCAATTCAGCAAAGGTTGCATTAGTATTACACAGACACAAACACAGCTAATAAAAAAATCAATGACTATAGATCTTAGGGAAATCCTTCACTTCGAGCGTAAGAGAGTGAGTGAAAAAACAACCATCGAGTGAAGAATTTCCATCTAATCGATTACAACAGTTAAATAATCTATTTATTACATTTTTAATCAGATTATGTATGCTTTTAACCAGAATTAGTATTTTTATTTAGCGTTATTGGTGACGTCGACGTCATCAACACGTTATTGACGTCATGACTCAACGCCACAGTTAGTTATTTTTGCGTTCGGAGTTAGTTATTAATATTTAGCGATTATGAATATTCTTTCAGTAATACATCCCAATCGTTCACCCATAGAAATGTAATAAACGAAATTAATTAATTAATCTGCCTAGTTACCATAACTCTAGCGGGTCGTAAAATCAAACATTAGATTTATTAATGTCTTATTTTGGTCTTAATTTCACAAAAAAACTAAAATTCATTCCAATTCGTATGATATATGGTTCCGGCTTCCGGTTTAGTAGAATAAAATCAGCAATATTCGTCGCCAGTGTGGCTATATATTCCTAAGAAAGGTGGTTTATAAGAACTTTTCCTGGAAATACTAGACATGTAGTATAGGAATCTGTCTCACATTGCAGTATGAAGCAGCCTTAGCCGTTGATGCGATAGAAGTGATCACGCGATCTCTGAAAGGCATGGTTTCCAGTAATTCAAAGATATTCCAGTCGACATTCCGCAGAAAGGAGGTGTACAACTACAATCGTACACGCGGGATACCATGCACGACACAGCCACCCACGCCCTGGATGCACGGCGACGCAATCATGGAGCAGATAAAGAAGGTAGGCACGCGCATGCCAGGTTCCCCATGGCCGTCATTTTGCAATGTTTTTGTTTACGTTTTTGTCAAACGTTTACGTACACGAACGAGGACACGGCGAGGGTTCAATGCATACGACTGTATCTTCTTCATTAGGAGGAATCAAGAAATGATACAGCTGTTGTAATTACATGAAACATCATTTCCGATTATATCATCATTATATCTCTTACTCGGAAGACCATTGGACTGGTCACATCCAGCTGGGATATTTCTTTATTGATAAGCATTAAAACATATGAACTAAGTTTCTAGAACTGTTAAAAACGGTGGTAGTTGCTCATGAACTAGAATAATTAATGTTTTATTTATTTGTTTCAAGATACAAGGATTTTTATTTTTAAGTCGGGTTTTACAAACAGCTATGGGCTATTTTGAGAGAGAGAGAGAGAGAGAGAGAGAGTGGGTGGGGGGGGGGGGGGGGGGGGGGGGGGGGGGGGGGGGGGGGGGGGGGGGGGGGGGGGGGGGGGGGGGGGGTGAGGATGGATGAATATTACATGTTATTTAAACCTTACAATCCGGGTTCTTATAGTATTATTATAACAGCACTGTTTAAAACATAATTAGACTTTATAAAAGGCACACGACAATTTTAAAACAAGACTCACATTTAAGCATATACAAGTTTAAACTAACAAATGTAAGCACACGTGCATTAAACATAGACAACTGTCAACAAATGGAGCACACGTGCATAATATATATTTAGCACATCACTGTAATCTTCCTTAAACTAGAACATTAACTAAAACTAAATAGCAATCTCATTTGAAGCACATTTAAAACACTTTACAATTTAAATCAGACGATGACAGCATCACATTATATCATAATCATGGTAACAGTGACAGATATATATCCTATATAAAGATATATAAGATACGATAAAGATAATATTTATTCTCAGCCGGCCATATATATACAAACAATATAAACATCAGCTTTAAGCTTTTTCCGACAAAACATAATATCTGATTTAACAACTACAAACGGTCTGGAAAAGGGTTTTTTAAGGGCATTTAAGTATTAAGACAAGCATTAAGAAACCTTTAAAATATACTGAAAGAAAAAAGAAACACGACACGGGAATTTCCGCTATATATTGTATAAACTTAATTCCATATATATTCCAAGGAAACCACAAGATGTTTTGTAAAAACAAAAAGTTGCAGTTATATTGCGGAAGGACACAACTGTGATGATGTAGACGTTTTAGTCACAGTACACGCTGTAACAAGAACTTCATAAATGTTAAAGTTCCTCTTTGATGAAAAAATAAGCCACTTCAGTACTGTATTTAACGTAAAGAGATTGCAAAAATGTTCATCCTAAGTTAGCGCCAAACGCGTACCCTGTCAATAATAAAACTTTATAGGAATACTATTTACGTTTTGTTTTAGTCTTTTTTTCCGAAAGGAAATATCTTACGTAGCCATGTACCATTCGATTAACAGCAGCATATTGTACATACGATATACAGCGGACATTCCAGAGTCGCGTTTCTTTTTCCTTTCAGTATATCTAATTAACATCTAAGGCATAACATCATTCATATGTATCAGATCATCAGCTGAAGTTAACTTACAAACTAGTTCTTAGTTGTCATATGGTTCTGACATTATAAGTCGATCATCGTCAGGGGCGTAGCGTGACCAAAATCTCAATTACTCACGGTTGTCCCCCTTCCGCTGGGAAATTTTTAAAAAAATAAACGCTCGTACGTGACTTCTGGTGCATTTTAGGGTCAGGATGAAAGATTTAAATCCTGTCGAAAATACCATTATTCCTTAACATTTCATTCACCTTAGAACTGAAAATTATGGATAATGATTTTCGAGTTTTTATTTTTTGAGCCTTCGTTTGAAAAGTTTACTCAGGTGAGTAAATGAGTATGGCACGCTACGCGCCTGATCGTTTCATTGGAGATTTTAGCTTATGAAGAGTAAATGTCTAGAAACGGAGGTCTTTCATCTTACGCTTCTTAGTTTACTTTATGATAGTATGTAAATATCACATTACTTTATGATAGTATGTAAATATCACATCCTTTAGAGGGTGCCAGTGGATATTATCAACCCGAGATTGTAAATTATCATTTCGAGGGTTGATAATATCCACTGGCACCCTCAAGAGGATGTGATATTTATTTTATTATACCGAACAAATACTCCTATGAGAAATCGCATTAATACGAGATGTCTTTGAACATATTCATCATAGTCAAAACATGTATTTTTAGAACTGAGCTTTTCAAAAAGCTAGTCGGATGATATGTTTGCGCTATCACCCGCTATGACGCGCGGAGGGTGATAGCGCGAAATATCAACCCCGGCAGGGTATGGGGATTTTTACATGGAATGTTTACAGTGATGTATAATTAAAACAAGTTAAGATGCAGTTATTATAAAATCGCGGTTTGCCTTCTTTTTTAACTATGTTTATATGTTCAATATGAATATAAACTCAGCACATTTAATAATGCAACACTTAAATTTGTTTTTAAATATATTTGAAAGAAGTAGAGCAAGTCCTATGCAACTGTTAATCTTTGGGACTAATATAAAATACAAACTTGGTTTAAACAAAAAAAAAACAGCGGACTAGAAATAATCAAAAATCAAAAATGTTGTTTAAATGTACTGAATATATATTAACATATACATTTAACTGATACCATTCAAAATTCATCTTTTTATATAATCTTTAAAAATCAGACAAAGAATAAGATTGAACAAAAATAATATTTGATCAAACGCACACATTTAAAATCTCATTCACATAAGCTTATAGATGTTCCCCCAAGGACATACTTGTTCATATTACAAATTCAAGATAACAAAGAGTATTTTTTAAAATAGTCAATGGATATCTGAACATTTCTATTGCCAATACGCACACGTTTTAACATCCTTAGAAATAGCTCTCGTGTTATCATTATTCCATTTTTCTAGTATATCCCTTAAGGGTTTATTACCGTTTGATTGTATCGTTTTATCATTCATCAACATTTGATAAAGTTTTATCTTATGAAGGGTATAACCAGACAAATTCATCTTGACTGTCTTGAAACGGAGATCTTATTCTTCCAAGTCTGCTTCATGACAGAACAAGTTAAGATGCAGTTTTTCTAAAACCGTGGTTTGCCTTCTTTTTGAACTATGTCGGTTTTAAATATGTTTGCAATGTGCATATACACTCAGTACATTTAAAAACGCAACACTTGGTCTTTTTTTGAATTTCTTTTTTTTTAAAAATATATCTGAAAGAAGTACTGTAGAGCAAATCTTTATAACCTTTGGGACAAAGAGACTTGTGTACTACCATAAAATGCAATCTTGATTTGACAAAAATAAAACAGCGGACTAAATATATTCGCAACTGAAAATCTTTGCATTTTTCGTTTGTATGGTGTTTTACGTCATTTTCAAAACATGTAAGGTTATATATGACATGTATGACGGTAGATTTTTGTTGTGGTGGAGGCAGACCACTCACTTTCCTGTGTAGAACCAGTACTGTACACCTACCATCATCCGTAAGAATCGCAAATGTACTGAGTATATGTCTTGAACCATATATACCATATAATACATTTACCATATACCATTCAAAATTCAACTTTAAAAATCAGACAAAGAATAAAATTGAACTTAAACAATATCTGATCAAACACACACATTACAAGCCTATATATGTGCCCAATGTTTTGACATAATTGCTAATTTTACAAATTCAAGACAACAAATAGTATTTTTTTAAATAGTAAATGGATATCTGAATATTTCTATTGCCATATATACGCATACATTTTAACATCCCCTAGAAATAGTTCTCGTGTTATTTCTCATATATCCCTTAAGGGTTTATTAGCGTTTGATTCTATTATTCTATCAACATTTGTTAAAGTTTCGGCAAAATAATAAACCATTAATGTATCATCGATACGATTACACGTTTCTTCACTGAAGTTTCTTAAACGATATGTTAAATTAGCACGCATCTTTCCTTAGACGTTGCATGTTTGACAAGGACAATAAAGATTTATGTTAGCGTGGTTTCAGCTGAGCGTACAGAAAATCGATACTTACACGGCGTGCACATTCTAAAATATGTTTTTTTCGTGTGCCTTATTGATCAAACGAGTAAATCTTACATTTTGCAGAAGATGAGGACAGCTTTTTGCATAATAAACGATGTACATTTCATATTTTATGAATTTAAAGCAACTAATCGTTTACAAAAAGAAATGGTATGGTATACGGGTGAAATTAGTAAACACAGTGATTTTTATAATCATAAATATCATAGTTAGCAAGTTAAGTTTCTTAACCACGTATATTATGCTTATTATAAATAATTTATTCTGAAATTAGGTCGGGAACAGACAAAATGGTAAATGGACATCCGTCAATCTTGAAGTTTTATAAATCATTCTAATATGAACTGCGCTGTCTTTCATATACACAAGGAAGAGCGATAACTGTATGTTATTCTACGATAAAATACAGCTGTTCCATTAATTCCCCGAGTATATTTCATCCGTTGGAAGCGCCACGTTACATGACGTCACTTGGTAAATATACATCACGAAGACAAACTCAAAAGTAATTTTAATGAAATGTTGATTACAACAAACTTGCCATGCTCCCAAACCTTGCACACACCCCGATATAAACCCATCATATTCAACAGTACACATAACATTATGCTCTATGACGTAAGCAATGACTCAATTGTTTGTCACGTTACTACTAGTGTATTTAAACATGCTGTACCGCGCAAAACTTTGCATACGGTGGCGCCCTATGGAACAACCTGTAAATAACTTTGACCTCCCGAGATAATATATAGTGCCCCACCCACCCCACCCCACCTTAATTGAAATTAGAGTCTCGATTTATTAAACCAGTATTATGTTTACTTTAAAACTGCTTGCATATCATTAAATCAAATTTAATTTGTTCTGCACATACTGACAAGGTGTATTTATATTGTTGGTGCTATATAATCAACAATTAATAATATGCCAAAACACCCTCCCTTATTCTATTCTTATAATTAATATTACTGAGTGAATATTTTCAAGTTATGTAGAAAAACTAACGGAACGCCGGAAATTTTTAAAAAAGCAAGATTGCCGTGTGTCCCTTTAAATGCAATTTTGATTTATGGTAAAGATAGTCCCTCCGGGAATCTTTTAAAATATTACAAATATATGGTACTTTCCTGAAAGCTACTTTCCCAAAATCTTTCCTATCAGTTAATTAGGATGTCATCCTTTAAAATTTGCAATTTAAAATCTCTGATTCATGAAACATTATCATGATCTATCTTAATTCGTGACTTATTTTTGGCGTTGAATTAAAACAAAAAAAGTATTTTCTTTCGCGCAATATGATTTATCACTGATCTCGCAACACTGATTTTCGTATTCACGATTAATCACTGTAAATAAAGATATTTTCTTTAAATAAAAACGAGGGGCCTAATATCTTTCATTCTCACTTGAGAGAAATGAATTGATCACCTGATTATTTATTTACAGCTCAATTTTGAAGGGTTGACTGGCAGAATACGATTTGACGAATACGGATTTAGAGCGGACTATAAACTAGACGTGTATTCGGTGGGTTTGGATAACGGACCAACAAAGGTATTTCAAGTTACTTGCTTAGGATTAACATGACGCCAGTACTTAGATATCTCCGCCCTATTGTTGATGTCGGAGTATATCGGCAATAGGTTATATTATAATACAGTTGCACGTGCTTTATTGTACTGTTGCACGTGCTATTGTTTGTCGGAGGTATAGTATTGGTTTGATTGGTTCAAATGGATAAATGATTGACAATTAGCGACATGTTAATTATACAATAGCTACCAACGGTATTGGGATTGCTTCCAAATATGGCGGAATATTCAGAGAATGCGCAGGTACTGTTCAGAATGTATATATTTTTGGTCATATATTGAACAATTGTGCTAAACCATTACTCACACGGAACGTCCGGAACATCCAACCATTCCATGAAATGATTTAAAGATAAATATAAAGAAAGATGGCGAAAAACATTCAAAAAGATGTATTCACATGTGCTTCCGGCTAGCCAAAGTGTTGAAAAGACACGTGTTTGTGTCTATTATCCGTTTTCGATGTTTTCTGGTATTAAAATATGTAGTGCACGTCACAGACATTGATATTTAAGCATTTCCAAGTCCAAATTTTTTTTTGACAATATATAAGGCAAGATGTCGCACGATTCTTTGATACAACGTTGGTAATTGAATTAAATGGGCAGCGATGTGCATGCTATTCAATCAAACACTGAACGAATCTATCATGTAGGACTAAAATACAAATAAGTGAACACGTCCCACGTGGTTGCAGGCCCCTTATGAAAATGATTTTGTTTTTGGCAAATGATAAATAAAATTATTCATAGTTTATTACAGAATTTTATTCTTAAACACTTCATGTGCTTGTTAAAAAGTATTATGTATAAATATATACAATCTTTGAGAGTTCAAGTCTTTAATCCATTTTCAGTTATAATTGTTAAACGCAAAAGGGTGTTTTTGTGGCTGCATAAACCAAAACGAAAACAGTTTTCAACCCCAGCTAAAAGTCCCGGAAGTGTTTCCAAGCGTTCTCTGACTCGAGGCTTTGAGCAATTTTACTGATACTATACGGAGTGTTGCTGATCCTTTATTTACAAAACGCACTTATTCTGAAAATAAACCTTGTTTTGATACTGAGTTTCGTATGAAAAATGCAGACTGGTTTGATCAAGACTGTGTGAATGCTCGAAATACGTATTTAGATGCCTTAAACCTGTTTAATTGTTATAAAACTGATGCAAATAGAATAGATTTATGTGAACGTAAATTATTGTATAAGAATATAATTTGTAAGAAGAAAAATGCATTTTATAAACGTAAAATGTCCGAAATAGAGAGCCTTAAGAAAAGTAAACCACAAGATTTTTGGAAGTATTTCAAGAGCTCAAATAAGTCTGTTGCTAATAAGATAGCATTAGATACTTTTCGTGAATATTTTGAAAAGCTTGGCAGTGATGTATTTAACTGTACAAATGAAGACGCGGAAATTTTTTGTGAAAATAATGATTTTGATAATCCTAATGGGTCCTTCCCAGAACTTGACCAGCCCATCACGATTGATGAAATTTTAAATGCTGTAAAATCTTTAAAAAGAGGGAAGGCTTTTGGTAGTGATTGTTTACTGAATGAATATTTTATTGAAAGCATAGACATATTATCGGCTCATTTATGCGATATATTCAACTGCATTTTGAATTCGGGTTTTTACCCAGATAAATGGATGGAAGGGATTATAATTCCTTTACACAAAAAAGGTGATGTAAATGATGTAAATAATTATAGAGGCATTACGCTAGTTAGTTGTTTCTCAAAGGTTTTTACTACTGTACTCAATAGGCGACTTGAAAACTTTTGTAATGAACATAACATAATTTCGGATGCTCAGTTCGGATTTCGGAAAGGAAAATCCACTGTTGATGCGATTTTTATACTTATGTCATTAGTCCAAAAATACTTGAATGAAAACAAACGATTGTATGTTATTTTTGTCGATTTGATGAAATGTTTTGATTCTATTTTATAGAAATGCATTATGGCTTAAGATGTATAGATGTGGTATTAATGGCAAATTACTTAGAATTATACGCAATATGTACCATAAAGTCAAATCATGTGTCAAATCCTGTGCTAATTATACTGATTATTTTAATTATGCTGTTGGCTTACGTCAAGGGGAGGTAATGTCCCCTCTTTTGTTTTCTCTTTTTGTTGAAGATTTGGAGTTATATTTGCAAAATAATATAGATTCAGGTTTGCAATTAGATGATATAGTACTAATGTTATTGCTATTTGCGGATGACATGGCCATTGTAGGAAAAACACCTGCTGAAATACAAGTACATTTAGATACATTAAATAATTATTGCGATTCGTGGGGACTTAAAGTAAATATTGCCAAAACTAAAATTATGGTTTTTCGTAAACGTGGCGGGTTATTAGCCAGTGAGCATTGGACCTACAATGGAGACGTTATCAACGTAGTGAATGATTTTAACTATTTAGGGAATATTTTCAATTATACTGGAAATTTCGCTCTTAATCAGGAGCATTTAGTTGGTAAAGCTCTTAAGGCAATGAATGTTTTATTATGTAAATGTAAAGTATATGATTTGAGTCCTAAAACTTTATGTCAGTTGTTCAATGCCTTTGTTGTGTCTGTTCTTAGTTATGCATGTGAGATTTGGGGCAATACTAAATCTAAAGAAATTGAAAGAATTCATTTAAAATTTTGCAAAAGGTTATTAAAGGTACTACCTAATACATGCAATGCAGCTGTGTATGGTGAACTTGGAAGATATCCCCTATATGTTAATAGATATATAAGAATTATGAAATATTGGTTGAAAGTAATAAATACTGACAATATCATTCTAAAGACTGTGTATGGACACGCTTTACAGGACTGTAATAGCGGAAAAACGAACTGGGTTAGCAGTGTTAAGAAATTACTAGATGATTACGGTTTTTCTTATGTATTCGATAATGCGTCTTATATAAACAGTGACGTTTTTTTGTATGACTTTAGAATTAGAGTTTTAGATGCCTTTAAACAAAATTGGTGTGGTACCTTAAACAACAGTTCTGTGTTAACATTGTACAAAGATATTAAAACTAGTTTGGAATATGAAACATATTTAGATATTTTGCCAAGAAGTTTACGTCTATATTTTACTAGACTTAGACTATCTGTGCTTCCACTCAGAATACAGACTGGTAGATATGCCAGCAATAGAACACTTCGTGAAGAAAGATATTGCCTAATTTGTAATAGTTTAGATATAGAAGATGAATTTCATTTTGTATGTATTTGTCCTTGTTATATTGATATTAGAAAGAAATACTTAAAACGTTGTTATTACAAACGTCCTTCTGTTTTCAAATATTTGGAGTTACTGAAATCACATGACAAGATAGAAATAATAAAACTTTCGTTATATGTTAAAGAATCAATTATATTAAGAAACGCATTATTAACTATTGAAAGGTAGTTACTTAGTTCAACCTCCAACTCTTATTTACTATACTACATAATAATAATAATAATATGATAACTTATACCATTTGTATATATTTCACCATTGAAATCACATGACAAAAAATAATAAAACTTCTGTTATATGTTAAAGAATCAATTGTATTAAGAAACGCTTTATTAACTATTGAAAGGTAGTTACTTAGTTCAACCTCCTACTCTTATTTACTATACTACATAATAATAATAATAACAATAATAATGAAATGATTAATTATACCATTTGTATATATTTCATCATTTACTTGTATATATACGTTGACATCATATATGCTAATATGTATGTATTGTAGACGATGTACTTTGTACAAGTCTGAATAAAAAGTCTGTCTGTCTGTCTGTCTGATAAAGCCGGAAGCGCATCTACATTGATGCAGTTCCGTTGTAGATACGACAGTTGTCACTCTAGTTGATTTTCCTTTTCCCGCCGCTCTTTCAACGTCGTGCTTAGTCTGGAAAAATGTTGCTTAAATGAACGACTACTCCTTCTAACAGAGGAAATTACCACAGACATATTAATTAATTGTGTTAATTACGTAGCGGGATTGGCAATTATTCGCTATTCTAGAGTTAGTTATTGGCAATTATTCGCTATTCTGGAGTTAGTTATTACACGAATATGTCTAATAAGGTAAAGACGAGTGAGGCCAGTAACACCCATCCTTATCCATACACACCTCCCTACCACCCACTCCCATTTTTGTTTTAATAGTTTATGATGTTATTGCACTTCAGTTAGTTAAAAGTGGTAAACTTTGCTGGAGCTCGACTTGTAAGTGAAAAGTGTCGATTCTTACGGATGGTGGTAGGTATACAGTACTGGTTTTACCCATGAAAAAAAGGGTAGTCTGCTTCTACCACGAGAACAATCGACCGTCATATATAGCCTAGCATGTGCAAAAAAAATTACATAAAACACCATCCAACCAATCAGCCACCTTCATTGTTCATCCGATCTTTGTCAAACTTGTTCAGTTCAAAAATTTAATATGAAACAAAGGCTCACATATCTGACTCACATCACATGACTACTCTGCCAGATTTATTATCTCAGCCTGTCTTATTATAATTATAATTATATAGAGAATATTTTTGTTTTGGAGTGAATAACATATTTTATTTCATCTCAAAGTGAGAAAACTTGATATTTTCACGAATGCGAAGCATGAGTGAAAATATAAAAGTTTTCTCACTGAATAACATAACATATTTTATTTCATCTCAAAGTGAGAAAACTTGATATTTTCACGAATGCGAAGTATGAGTGAAAATATAAAAGTTTTCTCACTTTGAGATGAAATAAAATATGTTATTCACGACAAAACAACAATTTTTCTTTTTATTTTATGATTTTACAATTTTTTGTTTAGGGAACTTATGGCAGAACAACAAAAGTAGTCCCGGCAGCTACTATGAAATAAAACTCTATATTCCACAATGTGGAATAACACTTTTATTTCACTGATAAAATACAGTATTTCATTGCATATCATAAAATAAAAATGCATTACTTCCATAATGGTCGACCATTTGTGAAACATGGGATTTCATATCACCCGAGGATTATTTAATTACCATCATCTATATCACTTTTGTTTTTCAGATAGGCACGTGGACACCGCGAGATAGATTTCGAAGTTTGTTCTTCGAAGAAGGAAACGAGACGATGGAATCAAACGTGCAGAGAAAAATTGTAGTAACTTCCATAATTGTAAGTATATAACATATAACTGAGATACAGTGCCCTACCCGTGATATAAGTCAGGGGCGTAGCGTGGCATACTGTCTTACTCCCGGGAGTAACTGGAAAAATAAAACTATATTTGTTGATAAAATTCCTAAAACGTTAGGGGAAAATGCAATAATGATCAGCGGAGTGATGGGGTTATGACTGGAAAATCTCCCATTGCGAGCTTTAAATGCCCATTTTCCTGACAAGTATCGTTTGTACGAGCACTATTAATATCCAAAGATAAAAAAATATATATCAGGGGAGGCCCTTGAACCTGCCCCCACCCTTTGTGGAAGGGGGACACCTACTGCCAAACACTCCCATCACTCGGCGTTTCTTACCTAGTCTTAAGAAGTATATTGAAACGAAGCCACGCTGAGCCCCTGTAAGTTCAGACATGAATTAAGTGAACTGAGACACACGGCAATCTTGAAGTGTTTATCATTCATTATAATAGAATTTCAAATTAAACTTCCAATTTAAAAATGTTGAATTATATGTTTTTCTTCGTTAATCTTGCACGATGTAAACATAATAATGGTGCACTATAATCAGTAGGCAGTAGTAATACGTAAAAACAATTTGCTTTGATATGACATGATATATATAGAGGATCTTACATGAGTACTCATTCATTATTGAATTTATTAAACGAGTTGATAAAATGATATAATGCGAGGCTCTTGCCGAGCATTATATCATTTTTGTTAACTCACATATCGACTTCTATTGCATTTTGCCTGTCGCTTTAACACGCGAAACCGATATAAACCGCGGGAATTGGATCATAGTCACTATCGATTTTTTTTTTACATCGCATACTAGGCTTATTTGCATACTTATATAACTAGTGGTATATCGAAAATATAGAATGGTGTTATTCCACTCTCACACCGTAAGTTATGTGATAACATTAAATATACACGTGTCTATGCTCAGTTGTCTCCCCTCTGACACCAACGAGCAATAGCTATCCTATTTCTCTTAACTTGCATCATACTTTCTTATTTGACTGTAGACTGTTTTGTGAAAACTATCAGTTCTGCTCTGCACTATCATCATTTTCTCTCGCTGTACTGCCGCCTGTATTTGTCATAACGATTACTATTTACACATGAACTACAAGCAATATTCGTCAGTGATCAAGTAAAACCTATGAATACGCTTCTTATACATACAACCACAAAATCGAATATAAACGGGCAGTTTTCCCTTTCTTATAATTCACATTTCCGTCAAAAAAAGGAGGTATTACTTTTTATTATAAAAACTACATTCGACTTCCTCGGAGGTTTGCATGAAATTAGTGTTTGTAACCCTACAACCACTTACGGTCTCACAACACACTTAATTTTACCACAGTCTCACAACACACTTAATTTTCCCACAGTCTCACAACACACTTAATTTTCCCACAGTGTTACTGTACAGTCTTTCCCACATCTGAGCTTCAAAAGTTGAGCAGCAGACCTTGTTGTTAGGTTTAATGTCTTCAGTATAGCCAACACCAGTAATTTAAAACAATTAAGTATATAACCAGATTGGCTTTTTTTTTATCGCGCTTATATGTATGTGACCCCTAAGAAAAATAAAATACAAAATGTATATATTCAGTATCAAATTTATGCTGTTAATTATTCTCTATGTATTTAACCACATTAACTCACTGGGCGTCTTATGTTCCACTTGAACCTCTTCTTGTAAAACTACTGCTATACTATTTATCTCTTTTCATCTAGTCACCACCGTTTCTTATGTATAAAGAAGCCGATCCAAAAGCCGGAAAACCTATGGTAGATACAAATGCCAGAAAAGAAACATACCAAGGTATAGTATTGCTCATCTGTCCTATAATTATTAGCTGCACAAATCCTAGCTCTTATGGTGTTTACCTACCAACCCTCGTTCGTACTGGGTCGTGAAGGATGACTATCTATACCTCAAATCAATTCAAAGGACTGGACTCATAGCTCTATGGTACGTACATACTGCCATAGAGCTACGAGTCTATCCTTATATGTGCCCGTACGTGTCATAGCTGCATTGATAGAAAAAAATAACAATAGAGGAAAGAAAAAAAGGGATGGTATTCTATATTTGTGAAAAACACCAACATATTGATCGTGGTCATTCTGCTAATACATATATATCTAAAACGTATAATAATCTGACCCTCTCGAAGAGTTAAAATTCAGTGGATGAGGGGAATATTGTATACTACCTCGTTGGTCGTTATTCTATATAGGTTAATGACCTCGGATCATTTTGTTACCAGGTTTTCCTTTGGAAAAGCCTTGTTATTAGTCAAACTTTTGGGTATGTAGTTTATATTGGGATTGCATTTGGGGTCACTGGGCTCAAGGTCAAGGTCGTTGTTATTACAAATAGAAACATTGTTTCCGCTCAACAACGTTTGTAAGGAGTGAGGTATTGCGACGAAACTTGCTGGGTATGTAGTTTACATGGAAAAGCAGGTTGGTGCGATTGGTGTCAAGGGCAATGTCACTGTGACTAAAAGTAGAAAAAAATGGTTTCCGCTCATTAACTGTTTTAAGAATGAGATATTGCGACCAAACTTGCTGGGTAGGTAGCTTATATGAAAGGAAGCTTGGGATTACATTCGGGTCGCTGGCGTCAAGGTCAAGATTGTTGTTACTTAAAATAGAAAAAAGGTTCTGGCTGAATAACTTTTGATAGGAATGAAGTATTGCGACGAAACTTGCTGGGTAGGTAGCTTATATGGAAAGGCAGCTTGGCATTGCATTTGGGGAAACTGGGTCAAGGTGGTGTCACTGCTACTAAAAGTAAAACAAACTGTTTCCCGGCAATTACTCAGTTAGGAGATTTACATAGTAATTTTAATAATTTAAAATTGAGTTGTGCACATGTTTTCAATCAACTTGAAAATAGTTGGTAAAATAGAAATCGGTCTGTAGTTGTTTACATTATCAGATGCACCTGATTTGAATAAGGGATCAACCTTAGCAGCTGTCCAAGTATCAGGAAAAATGTCCCGTCTTATACTACAATTACTAATATATGTAATACTTTTTGATATTACATTGGCTGTTAATTTTAGTAATTTAGGACCAAATTGGTCATGTCCCGTGGATTTTGATGTATCTAAGCTGAGAAGCATTTTACGAGTTTGTTCTTCTGTTATGAGGGGAATGTTAAATTCCATTTTGTCTGGAACAGCGCGATTTATAAATTCCTTTACTTTTGTAAAGTCCGAGTTAGAAAAAATAATAATTAAATTTGCAGCTTTAATAGCAAAAAAAACATTTAACTCATTTGCCATCTCAAAAGTATCTGTTATTTCTTCACCATTTTTATCGATCTGATTTACAGAATTTCCTTTTTCGCGAAATTTTTGTGAAATATTTTAAATATTGACTTTGGATCTACTTTGCCGTCTTCAATTTTCATTTCATAAGTGGACGTCTTAGATTCTTTAATCTTGGGACTGAGTATAAAGCACACTTAACATAAAACATTTGTAAATATTTATTAACGAGTGAATTATACATCTATATTCACTCTTTGTGGCAGGTTACTGCTTCGACTTGACTAAAGAACTGATGAAAATGCACAATCTGGATTTTGAATTAAAAGTGGTTCCCGATAACAACTATGGTGCATACAACGAAGAGAACAAAACCTGGGATGGCATGGTCGGAGAACTACTATACGGAGTCTGTATACAATATTGTTATTTGTTTACACCGATAAACGTGGTCTTTTTGTATGTAGGCGTATTAAACTAGGTCCGTACCGTAAAGGTCAATATGACTGCCATTACAGGTTAAATATAAACCTTTTAAGGAAAGGAACTTAATAAGCAGTATGCTTCCGTTCAAAGCCTTTATGTGTTGTCATTGTATATATGCATAAGTTGTATATATAATTAAGATATGTTTAAACCAAAGTCACACTTGTGGTTGAACTGCCATACTATTTATATTTATTGACTGCTTTTGTGTCTAACTTGTAACTCGTAAATGGATTGAGATTTATTTCAATTTGGTAGGTAGCATATTTCAATACGAGAGTGTGTAACTAATTGCAATTCTGTCATACCTTTAGGTCAAAGGTCATAAAAACAAGTTAATTAAATTGTGTGCAGTTATGTATCACCTCCTAAATTGTATGATGTATCACCTCTAATATTTCTGTTCACATGACTGTATTTATATTATATTTAACAGAGAGCCGACATTTCGATCGCACCTCTTACCATAACATATAAGCGGGAAAAGGTTGTAGAGTTCACAAAACCTTTCATGAACTTTGGTATCAGCATAATGATTAAGAAACCGGAGATATCGAAACCAGGTGTATTTTCATTTATGGAACCCCTGGAGGCCAAGATTTGGATTTGTATTATTTTCGCCTACTGTGTGGTGAGTGTTGGAATATTCCTGGTTAGCCGGTTCAGTCCTTACGAATGGCGGAGAGGATCTAACGGTGATCAAACAAACGACTTTAACCTTTTAAATGCTCTGTGGTTTTCTATGGGCGCCTTGATGTTACAAGGGAGCGATACGTGTCCAAGGTAAACACATAATGTAATAAATATCTATTTCTTATAATTTTATATCTAGTTTTCACTTAACTACATGCATTAAAGTATAATATGATTTCCAAATTGCAAAAACAAAAGTGTGCCTTCGTAGATTTACGAGCCAACAAAATATGTTTCCTTGAAACAATATGCTGTTCTACGGTGGTGGTTGAGGCAGACAACCTACTTTTTCCTGAATAATTGAATTGGGGTTTTAAGGCGCACCAACACATGAAAAGGTTATATGGCACCTAACAGGCATGAAAATGCCAGGCTCATCTTCCATGTACATCGAGATAAAATATGGAAAATGGGCCTAGAACCTTCTCACCCTGAACTGCAGAGTTGCTGCAAATTCTATCGTAGAAACTCCATTTACGCTGGAGCCACGTTATTGTTTTTCTGCCACTGCTCTTTTGATGTGAGCGAGATAGCACCTGAAACAATGCAGGGATCATGATGAAGACCTTTAATGAACATGAACAAAAAATGATAAAATGAACATGAATTTGGGGGGATTCTACCCCTCTGCCTACCCCTCCAAAGGGATCTGCAGTGGCCCTATTATTTGCCCCGTGACCAAACGGGGGCACCCGGGATAAAACAAGTACTGTAAACATCCCGCCATCCGTAAGAATCGACACGTTCTCACAAGTGGAGCTCCCAGTGGAATAATTTAGGAATGGTATAAATAATACAGATAGTGCATTACACAAGATAAACATGATAGTATCGGAATCGTGATTCTTCATTCTGCTAACTGCTCTGTCACCACGCAATTTGTAATAACGACGCAATTTGTAACAAAATAAATTAAAGTTTGTTCTTCCGACGAATTTTACATTAGAAGTATAAATATAGTTGTGTATAGATATATTACGAGTCAACTTTCGGAATCGAACACCAAACCATGCATTTTTGAAAGTATAAATTGAGTCACTTGGACATGTTCAGTCGACGCATTTTTTTAATTACACATTGCGTCGTTATTAACAAATTGCGTGGTGACGCTGCTCTCTGCTTGCAAATGTATGATTCTGTAAGCATATAAGTGGTTTAACGTCACTTTTAACAATCTCCAGGCATATCACGACGTTTTTTACTTATAGCAGTTAGCTCATTGTTCAACTTTATAGTGCTGCCACACTGGATTGAATTGAATTGAATTGAATTGAATTGGGTTTTAAGGCGCACCAACACATGATAGGTTATATGGCGCCAAACAGGCATGAACATGCAAGGCTCATCCTCTATGTACATCGAGATAAAATATGGAAAATGGGCCTAGAACCTTCTTACCCTGAACTGCAGAGTTGCTGCAAATTCTATCGTAGAAACTTCATTTATGCTGGAGCCACGTTTATTGTTTTTCTGCAACTGCTCTTTAAATGTGAGCGAGATGGCACCTGAAACAATGCAGGGATCATGATGAAGACCTTTAATGAACATGAACAAAAAATAATAAAATGAACATGAATTTGGGGGGGGGGGGGGATTCTACCCCTCTGCCTACCTCTCCAAAGTGATCTGCAATGGCCCAATTCTCTGCCTCGTGCAATGCCACACTGTAGACACATGACATACATGTAATGCCATACCCAGTCACATTATACTGACACCGGGCTGACGAGTCCGAACTACGCTTTACATGCTGAACGTCAAGCGAAACTGCTACTATTGTTTGGGGCGCTTGTTTCAGCCAATGGTTTTTCTGCAGTAGCTTCAGCAATTTAAACAATACGTACATCAAATATATATCATTAGAACTGGCATTTTTAGTGATAAATAAAACTAGCTTAGTTTTGAAAATCGGTTGAAAAATAAATATTTTACAGCCAAAATGAGTTTCTGATGGGGCTATTCCTTGGTGGGACAGCAGAAAATAAAGAAATTTCAAATAACTTTGGTTAGCCTTTATATTTTGTTATAAAACTTCCAGGGTGTCTTAATTTACAAATGTCCAACAATTTAAAACCACTTCTAAAAAAAAAGTAAAACAATGTCATGCAGCAGAATTAAAAACAGCTTTAGCGCCTGCCATTTTTATTTCTCAACCGATTTTGAAAAGTATTTTTATTTACCACTAAAGATGTCTGTTTCACTGATATACAACTTATTTAGGTAGTAGATGAATTTTGTCTGAACAGTTCAAAACACCTTTTGCTGAAACAAGCGCCCCAAACAATACTACCATGTGTATGGAGTCGTTGGTATGACCCGGCTGGGTATTATACCCTCGGCCTCCGCATGCTAGGCCAAATGGCAGTTATCGTATCTTTGTATTTTATTGATAGTTAGTGCTACCGTCACCGTTCCACCCAAATAAACTTTATCTACGTTCTTCTCCATATGACTTGCATCATGCATGCTTGATATTCATCATACATTATATTACATTTCAGGTCGTTTTCTGGTCGTGTTATCGGAACTGTTTGGTGGTTCTTCGTTCTCATCATTATATCATCGTACACCGCCAACCTAGCTGCGTTTTTAACAATTGAGAGAATGCAAACTCCCATCGAGTCAGCAGACGACCTCTCCAAGCAGACGGAAATTAAATACGGAACTCTTGCTTCTGGATCAACCAGAGAGTTTTTTGAAGTAAGCAGTTATGTTGTTGTTGTGTAGGATCGTTGAAAATCAGGATGTATTACATGACCTTGCCTTTGTGTCCATATGTCAACAGCTACGAGTAAAATGAGTATAGAATATATTTATAATAATGTGTTTGTGATGATATAAAACTTATGACAGGGATGCAGCAACTGCAATATAATTATGTCGTGAAATAACGCACGACTATTGAGAATACCACACATATAGACAATAGTTATAAAGAAACTCATTCTGAGAACATAGTTATAACAACATTATTGATGTTGAACGCCAATTATCCGCGAGTGTAATTTTAGTGAACCCCACGAAGAAGTACTTCTTTTTTTGTATCGCTATTGAATTCCCTCTAACAATCGTGTTTTTATTTAGTTAATATTCAATAATACTTGTGCGTTATGTTCATCAATGTAATTAATTTGTGTTTATTAGCTAAAAGTTACGGACATTGTCTCTTTAAAGTGTATGTTAATTCAGCCAACGCTGTGTTTGCTTTTATTTGACAATATGTACGTAATTCTTTAAGTATTAAAAGGTAATTCTTAAAAGTTTAATATTTATATTGTTAAAAACAATTGACGAGTTTTAAACATTAGTTTTATATTGTATATACATCACCAACAGATTGACTCAGTCTTAATCAATATATCTCAAATATCCCCTTTTTAGAAAAATCATGAAGTTTCTAGACATATTTTATTCATTTTATTCTTTTTGTACCATTGTTTTAATCATGTTTGTGTAAACTGTAAATATATTCTATTTTGTCTGAGGACCATGTAGTCCTTGAGCTGGCTTAAGACCCCTCACACCCCCCATCCCCACCCCAACCCCCCCCCCCTCCCCACCCACACACACACACACACCCTCTGGGAATTTTGTAGGGTATGATTTTCTGAAAATTCATACAAAAAGCTTCAAAATGAGACGTTGTGCCATCGGAGCGTTGGGGCGTTGGGGCGTTAGTGTATAACGCACGCGACAATTACGTTACCATAACAATTCCAAAACACCTTCAATAAATTTGAAAATGAGTAAAACATGTGTATATGAACAACAAATACCATCTATATTTATGTTATTTATGAATTGTTTAATTTAGACAGCCTTTTCAACATAATGCAGATATGAAAAGAAAATAACACCCTGTTCGTTACCAAAAAAAAATCATAAATACAGTTAATAATAACTAGACCGTAAGTTATCAAAAGAGGCCATCCCCACTCTGGCGGAATTTTGAAGGATATCTTTTCCTGAAAAGGTATGCAGTTTCTACAAATGAAGTATGTTTGCCAAATGAGAGTGGGGACTTAAGGGTGTGACATTCGTTTGAAATACGTTACCATTATCATGTTTTCAAAATGTAATACTCAAAAATTGTTTTTACGCATATTTTATATTATTTATCAAACATGTTAAAAACCAAAATCTAACGTAGAAAACAAATTTCCAAAAGCCAATGTAGTTTACGTTACGTGACATTAAAACGAAATTTACGTTACCATTTCAAGTTATTTGTCATACATATTGAATGTTTCCATAAATAAAGGCTCTAGTTCTTTACTCAAACAGTGACTATTTTAATAATAAAATTTTATTCATTAAATGAATACATATATAAAAGAATGAATAAATAAATAAAATGTGTGTGTGTATATATATATGATACGCTATGTAAAATAAACACGAAAATTACGTTACCATTTAAAGTTACGTGTAATAGTGGACGTTTCCAGAAAAAAAGTTAACACTTTTAACTATGATTATTTATTTATTTTAAAAAAAAGTAATGTAATTCATTAGTATAAGTAAAAAAATAAATGTCTAAAAAGAAAATAAATATATAATACATACATATTTTAAAATGGCTCATAAATCAGAAAAATAGTAATTGCATAATAAACTACCGTGAGCTTATCCATTATTGACAACGGTTTATTTTACTAGTTATGGCATATTCCTTTGTTACACTGTATCAAGCTTTTGAAACAAACCCCAAAGTATAATAATATTTTGTCCCCGTCCAATGTAAGTTAGTCTTGCCTTATTCTGATTACTAGTATTTGGACAACACAATACTAATAATACTAACTCTTATCAAAGACAGGCACAAAGGAACATACCTTGACATGCATTTATCTTCACTCTAACGCCTATGTCCGATGTTCTTTGAGTATGACTATTGGAACAGACACATTTCAATGTATTTAATGACACCCTGAGTCTTTTTTTTTGTATTTCAATATTTTATTTCTTTTAATACATATATGCAAAAGCAATATAAGGTGTATGGCAGTACAAAAGTTACATATACATGAATGTAGTCATTCATTAGCACAGAACAGTTATATTAAAGTGTAGTTTTACATGTATGTATTCCAAGAAATAAGTTACATTCAGCGGCAGAGACTAGAGGTAGTAGAAATTGAGAAAAGAAAAAGAAAAAAGAAAAAAAGCGAGACACAGAGAGAGAGAGAGAGAGAGAGAGAGAGAGAGAGAGAGAGAGAATTTGTTACCGAATACTGTTCAATTTTCTGTGTTTAAACGTAAAACTTCCCACTTTTTTGAATGATATTCCAATTTGTCTTTTGAACTGGCTATAATACGCTCTATATGTTCAATTTTTTGTATGTATGAGATGAAAGATGTAAAACTAGGAATCGTTTTCGCATACTTATTCTTGAAAATAAAATACTTTGCAATTATTAAAACACAGTTTAAAATATCTGAATACGATTTATCTTGAATAAAACCAAATGAAATCATTTGGAAAGTCAATGCAAAAGGAATATTTTTGCTGTTTAAAAAGTTATGTATTTCTGTCCAAAAAGCTCTACTAAATGGACATTCCCAAAACAAATGTTCAATTGTTTCAACGTACATATTGCAAAAATCACAGAGACTTGTGTTACTAATTTTGCACTTATATAGAAATTTATTTGTGGGTATAATTCTCATTATATATTTATATTGAAAAGATCTAAGTTTTGTATCTATTGTGCTTTTGAAAGGTGTGGTATGAATGAGTTTCCAGTTTATGTTTGTTATAGTTTCTTCCCATTTTTGGTGAGGTTTAATTTGTAATTCTGTTTGCATGCGTTCCACTTGAATGTTATATAATAATTTGTTGGCACTGTTTTGTTTTCCTATTTGTTTCAGTAGGCTTTTTTCGCTATAGTGTGTCGTTCTATCTTCTGTTTTTAGTTCCTGTTTCCATTTATTTGGTATGCTTTGAACAATTGTATAGTAGTTCAAGAATTCAGAATTATGTATGTTATATATTGTTTTTAAATGTGCAAATGTATAAAATTCTCTAATTCTATGGTTATACAATTGTTCAATATATTTAATACCCAAATTATCCCACGTTTTGAAGTATATAGTATGTCCTTGATGTTTTATGTCCGAGTTATTCCATATTATCTGTTTTGAAATGTTGTTAGCTTTCTTTTTGAAGTTTACCAAAGACCAGGATTTTATTATTTCTGACAGAAAAGCGGATCGTGTGATTATTTTGTTTGCATCTTTAATGTCCACATTGCTTTCAAATAAAATACCCCCACCATACTGATTAAGTTCTTTCATGTAAATATCCTTCCAATCACCGTGATTATCCGGATTAGTAAGTCTTTTCACCCATCCTGCTTTAGTGGAATTAATAAATGATTCCAAATCTATCATTTTTAGACCACCATTTTTATAGTCTTGTATAATTGTTTTCCTATTGATTTTGTCTGGTTTACCCTCCCACAAATATTCATACATTTTATTTTTTATTCGATTCAAGGATTCTGTTGATGGAGTCTCCAAAACGGTTAGAGGGTATATCAGTTTTGGTAGAGCAAAAGTTTTTATTACCGTTATTTTTCCTAGAATAGATAAATTGTGTTTTTTCCATTGATCTAAGCATCTTATAAATTGATCTATTTTTGGATAAATGTTATATTCTTCACATTTTCCCTTTTCATTTGCAAAAACGATTCCCAGTGTTGTTGCTTTGTCTTTAGTCCATACAAATTGTTTTTCTTCACAGTATTTTTCATTTGAATTTTTTAATGAACCGACACGTAGTATTATTGATTTTTTTATGTTTAATTTTAATCCAGATTCTTCGCTAAAATTGTCGATTAGGTTGACTAATGTTTCAAAAGTTTTTTTTGAACCATCTAGAATAAACGTAGCATCGTCTGCGAATGCTGTGTTTTTTATTTCATTATTATTAATTTTGATTCCTATAATATCCTTATGTTTCCGTGTGGCATTGTATAGTAGTTCAATTGCTATTATAAAAAGATATGGCGACAGTGGGCATCCCTGCCTAACTCCTCTATCTATTTTAAAAAAGTCTGACATGTATCCATTATTTACAACACAACTTTGGGCATCATTATAAAACAGTTTTATCCAATTGATGAAAGAAGGTCCAAAGTTAAAATAGCTCAAACATTTTATAATAAATTCATGGTCGACGCTATCAAAGGCTTTCTCAAAGTCCGCAAAAAATATTAATCCTGGAGAGTCTTCGTCATTCAAATAATCAATTACCTCAAATATAGTTCTTATGTTTTCTCCAATGTATCTACCTTTCAAAAATCCTGTTTGGCTATTGTCTATGAGTGTAAATAAAACCTTTTTCATGCGGTTTGCAATACATTTAGTAGCAATTTTATAGTCCACGTTTAATAAACTTATAGGTCTCCAGTTTGTCAATGAAGTTAAATTGTTGTCTTTTTTAGGTAATAACGTGATAACGCCTTGCTTTTGCATAACTGTTAAATTTCCATTTTCATATGAATAATTAATTGAATTAATATAATAGTGTTTAATGTCATTCCAAAATATTTTGTAAAACTCTGTTGTTATTCCATCCGATCCCGGACTTTTGTTGTTTTTCATTTCTTTTAAAGCATTATAACATTCTAGTACTCTTAAATTTCCTTCACACATTTCGCGTTGTTCCTGATTTAATGAAGATTCATTATCGATGGGAAAAAAATCAGTATTTGTTATTTTCGTATTAACTTTACTATATAAGTGTTCATAATATCGTTTTGTTTCTGTCATGATACTATTAGAGTCCGTAATTTCTATATTGTTGTTTATTAATCTTTCTATTGTTTTTCGTTCTGATTTTTTTCTTTCTAGATTTGCGAAATATTTTGTGTTTTTTTCTGCTCCTTCGACCCATTCTGCTTTTGCTCTAATAATGATACCATTGGTCTTTTTTTCTATAATATTCGCTAAAAGAGTTTTCTTTTCTAAAATACTGTTAATCGCAATTTCGTTATGAGGGTTTGATGATAAATCTAATTCTAGTTTGTCAATTTCATCTTTTAGTTTAACTTCTTCTTTCAATACTTTCTTTTTCTTGAGCGATGTATATAAAATTGTCTCATTGCGAATTGCGCCTTTAACTATTTCCCAAAGAGTATTGGGGTTTGAATCTTTATTGATATCGGCTATTTCTTGTATAGTTTGTTTAATTTTAGTTTGGTATTCTTTTTCTAAAATTACACTATTGTTCAATTTAAAATATCCAGGTCCGCGCGGTGTTTTGTCCGTAATTAAATTAAAATATACAAGAGAATGATCTGAACGTAGCCCTGTAGATATTTTACAAGCCGAGATAGAATTTACAATATTTGAAGACACTAAAAAATAATCTAGTCTGCAAAATATTGGGGGTTTATGGTTTGAGTGCCACGTATAATGTCTAGTAGTGGGGTTAAAAATTCTCCAAATATCGTTTATATCGTTATTTCCTATTATAGTATTAATCTTTTCTCGACATTGTTTGTTGTTGTTAACATTACCATTTTTCTTGTCTAAATTTACATCAATCACAGTATTAAAATCCCCACCAACAATTAAAGTATCACTATCATTTAAAGTAATAAACTCTTCAATACTTGACAGAAACTTCATATTATCAGATGTGTTATTCGGACCATACACATTCAACATTAAAAATTCGTGTTCATCGATGCTGATCTTTAGTGATTGCATCCTTCCATCTATAATGTTTTTATGTTCCAATATTTTGTATGAAAAATTTGAGTTAACAAGGATGCCCACGCCCATACTGTTTCTACTATTTCCACTAAAAAATGCTTCGTGTCCCCATTCTGATTTCCATGTTCTAAATGTATTTTCTTCGCAATGGATTTCTTGTAAAAAACATATTGAGTAATTATTTAGCTTTAACCATTCAAAAATTTGTCGTCGCTTGCGATAATCGCCAAGTCCCTTAACATTAAAGGTACATATTTTAACCGCCATTTATTATTATCATAAAATGTATACTATGATATATATGGGTTGTATGAATATCAATACAGTGTATTACCATTGAACAGTACAGTAAAAGGTTAACGCCTAAACAGTCTATCGCGCAACATGAGAGCATATAGAGAGAAGCCAGAGTAAGATGTAAGAAGGAGAGACCAAGGGTGACAGTGTACATTTCCATATTCTCGTGTTGGGGTACGATTTGGGCGCCATCTCAATATTGGATATTATATTATATTTGCATATCAATACATAACACACGTTGAAACAATAATTTCGGATTCAATCTTAAGTACAAATAATATATATACTAAAGTACCAAGAATAGAACAAACACATAAAAAAAACACAATTTCCGTGATCAGTTTTTTTCCTGAAGAAAACAACAGCAACAACAAAAAAAATAAGAAAGAACACACCACACACAAACAATTTAGAACACATTTAAAGGAAGAAAAAATCAATCAAAAAATTCGCCAAAGTATTATAGAAACAAATAACAAAAACACAACAACTACAAAAACACAATGATGTTGTCACATTCATTGTTCATCAAATAAACTCTGCATCTAACTATTTCAACATGACACCTACAGTTGCAGCATATATGGTGACACTCAGTTTATATACATCAAGTCATCATATGTGATCTATTAAGTAGTCTGAGAATTTGATCAATGATCTTCATAAACCTCAAATATACAATATGCATTCGAAAAAAGCAAGGTATTGCTCTGGATTGACTTCCTATCAGGGTGTATTTATCTGATTACCTATATTTGTAAAAGCAAAAAGGTTTTGGATGAGTCAATACTTCGGGTCAATATTTGACCTTTCAAGAACATATGTTTGAAGACTCTATAACCGTTACTTTTTCTTCAAATATATTTTCAACATGTTTCCAAATGGAGAACATAAGAAGCATGTATTTTAAATATATTTTATATTTTCATTTACAATTATGTAGATATAATTTTATAATAATGTACTACAGCGTGTACACTGTACTTTTCATTAATAGGGTAACATGTGCTGAGCCTGCTCATCGTTGATTATATATGTCAATTTATTACTATAGTTTTCAATACTTTCCAAAGCAACATACATTTTTCCGTTTAGTCATTGTTATAGAAGATAAATGTGAACAACAATAATACAGAATGGGCCTATCCCCACTTAAGTATATGCATACCGATCTTACACGAAAGGTAAGATTGGATTGAAGTATCTCGTTATACCGTTTTACAATTTATAAAGTGTTCAATCGCAAAACCCAGAGACAGTCTTCTCCTTACTGACAGAAAGCGAAAGAAAGTAAGGTTAAGATTAAGGATTGCTTTCTTTCACGTCTTTACATTTCCAAAAAGAGTCACATATGGACTATATTCTACTTCGTAATTATTTTCAATCTTACCGAAACAACAAACAAAACAAAAAAACAGACAACGAAATATAAGATTGAATTGAAGTATTTTACATTTGCTATAATAATATATTATACCCCAAAATAAGCATTACCATTACTGGGAAACCTATATGTGTCAAATATAAAATTCAGATTGCGGGTGAGGTGAAGGGAAGGGCTGATAGATCCCCAAAATATATTTTTTAACGTTTATTTAATTGTAAAAAACGGCATTATTATTTTTCCAACTCCAATAATTATGAACTTTTATGGGTTCAGCTGTATATACATACCTAAACACACACGTATACACGTCATATATACAAATGCATATACATCATTAATCAAGACTACAATCGTATATGAATGAACGTTATACCCTTTCCATTACTATTATTGTGTTAACAATGCCATGATTATCAATACCAAACATACACCTATTTCGACAGGTACGGTTATCTCAATCTGGAATAAAGATGACCGTTTACGTACATTCAATTAATGCATATTAAAACATATAATATAGATTAGACTATACAAACCGTACCTCAAAATGAAAGCAGCAGTGAGAGTTTATGTGCGACACCAAACTCCAAGAATACTATGACATACTATATTGGAATAAAAGTTATACACTTGCCATTACTAGTATTGTGTTATACAATGCCATGATCATTAATACCAAAACATACATTTATTTTGACAAGTACGGTTATCTCAATATAGAGTAAAGATGGCCGTTTATGTACACTCATTTAATGCCTATTACAACATTTAATACAGATTAGACAATACAAAACGTACCTCTAAATGAAAATAGCAGTAAAAGTTTATGTGTGACACCAAAATTAAAGAATACTATAACATATAATACACTATTACACGTAATCAAATTCAATACCTATATAACAAAATATTCTTGCATCATGAAAAACGATCGTGCAATCAAATAAGACTAAACTGTAAGAGGTCATATTTAATATACAATTATTCAATATTAAAAATGTAGGTAGAGCGAATTACAACCTGACATTGAAGTACATTAACAATTAAACCCTTGACACACTGAATAGAAGCTAAAATAAGAACAAGCATGTGAGTACATTGTTAGCAAAACAGATCTATCCTTTGCAGACGACTGGTTATTATCTGGTTCAGGCTCGAGACATCATTGTTCTCTTCCTTTGTGTGTCGATTTGCACGAGTCTCTTCGTGCAATAATCATGCAATAATCGTTCAATCACACAACCAAGACTGTTGTTGTTGTAGATACATTCTATAACGAGAGTTACACTGTTCAAAATTGTTAGCGATTTCGATTATGTTTTATTAAATGAGTTTGTCTAGGTTAAGATACTAAATATAGTATTGTTTGTTTTGTCACATATTGTCACATTATTTATGTATGTTTTAAAATTAAATTATTGCTTATCACATTATTTATGTATATTACCAATGCGAATGCCCGATATCTATGGCCATGGTAATTCCAGCCAAGTTGCGAAGTTCTTGTATTCCACCCTTTCTACTGCTGATGTTGACTTCCATTTAACAAAAATCTTTCCATTTGTATACCATGATTGGTCGACTTCGTCAGGTAATTTTTTTCTGATTGAAGCAAGAACCTCATTGTTTAATTTTGTGAGGTCCTCAAAAATGTATATACCGCTTCCTTTCAGTGATTTTCTGTTGGACAAAACGTTTTGCTTTACTTGTCTATGAATAAACTTTACGATCACTTTACGATTTCGTCCAGCTACAAAACGTCCAAGTCTGTGAGAAATATCAATTTCATTTGGCGTAAGGCTCATGTTCATATTTCTGTTGAGAAGGGTCAGAACTTTTCTTGTAGTCTGCATGGATGGTTCGTTTGGTTCATCATCAGGTAGCATTGTTATTCTAATGTTGTTCTTTCTGCTGTATTGTTCATGTTCATTTATAATTTCTTCTACTCGATGTCGTTCTTCTTCTAAATCTGTCTTTACGTTCATAGATGTGTTTTCCTTTTCATTTAAGTCCTGTCTTAGTTTTTCTACTTCACTTTTCAGTTTTTCATTTTCCAGCACCTTACTATGAAATTCACCTTCCAATATATCAATTCGCTTGACTACTGTTGCTAGCAAGCTCTCTTTTAGTTCCTGAATTGTATCTTTTATTATACTTTTAATTAAGGAAGTGTCGTCTTTCGTGAGAACATTGCTTAATTTGATGTTGATTTCTTTTAAGTTTTGAACGATACTCTCGTTTGTTTCATCAGTCATGCTTAAGTTCATTTCTTTTTCTTTGCTCTCTGTTTTAAGACCCTGAGTCTTGACACAACCCATCCCCGGGTCAAATGAACTTCTCCAAAACAGGAGACTCAGTGTCGGTCTTTCACAAGTCACAAACCTATTCATAAACTATCAATCAACATGCAAATTGTCAGGGTAACATCATTGGATTCAGTATAAAGTATGCAGCATACCAGTAATACCACTGGTGCATTACACCTCAATGTAGAGCAAAGCTGCTAGAGGCCACTCTCCAGATGGCACATAGTTATTTTTTCGGGCAAATAACTGCATCCATCCCAAACAAAGAACAATGAGAAAGACTTAAGAAGGGCCACAGAATCTATCATTGGTTTCACAGACCCAATTCCGAGTTGTTATCAATGACTATGAGCTATACCTCCGATCGTCCGTATTTCAGCATAGAGAGATGTTGATGATGATCTATTACAGCATCAGGCTGAGAAGTGTTAATTGACACGCCGATCCCTTGATCTATAACACACTATATACTTGGTTAATTGGTTCACTTGTTGATCAGGTATAAGACAGATCTTGTTGAAGCTGTCATATCCTCTAAGCTCATTACCATGGTCCCTTTCAACAGCTGATGGCAATTCAGTTAAAACTTACAAAGCCAAATTGCTCCACTGCTTAGACGTATCAGTTGAGCCAGCTACACAGCGACCTACTGAATATATTGTGTATGAACGCAACACCTCACACTCAGTCCTCAGTTCCTGGTACGTTTGACGATTTGGCAGATATGGTGTTTGACATACTTCCCAAAGCACCTTGAGTCGACTTTGCGTCCCTATATCTATCAAGTAGTTTGTGTGCAAGCCCAAACTTTCCTGTTGTCAGGGCCGAAAACGAACCCTTATTGTGATTTGAAGAGTTACATGTGTAATCGCGACAATACGACACAATTCATTAATCGCATTTCCGGCCAGTGGAAAACTGACAGATATGCACCAAACCTCCAAGGTCAGGAAACCTACTCTGTTTGGGAAAAATGTCCTCGGCTTACCATTGCAGATGACATATTTGTCTTTGCTGATGATCAGGAAGATCTGTTTTCATCATAGGAGGAAGCGGACATCAGAATGAATCAATCCTTACCAACATCAGAAACAATCGTGGTGCAATCTCCTGACACAGACATACTGATCCTGCTTTCAAAATTTGTTTAAGTAATACAACCATATGTCATGTTTGGCACTGGGATGATTAAAAAAGGCGATATTGAATGTGAAACAAATTGTAGAGGTTAAGGGTCTGATATTTGCTCTTTACTACCCACACTAAATTGCTTTACAAGCTGTATTACAACCAGCGGCTTTGGAGGAAGAGCCAAGGCTGTCCCATTGAAGATGATTAAAAAGCACAAAGAGTTTGTGTCAATTTGGATTGCTCGAACAGCAGCATGAATGTTCGGATGATCTCAAAAAAAGTACGGAGATCACGGAGAGGATAGTGTGCTGCTATATGGCAAAAACGGATGTCAAATACGTTTGCGAAAATTCAAATGCCAAACTAGAGCTTTTTTCCGCCGTGTCAATTTTCTATAATCATGCATTTGAACATGTACACTTTCAAGTGCTTTGGTGGCACAATACTGACCAGCATTAACCAGACGCAGAAACAAATGCGAGAAGATAAAGTTATTGAATTTGACTGGACTATTGGTAAAATTGCGTCACAGAAGTTGGTTGACATCATGTTCAAAGAGCCTGACACTGAAGAAGGAAGCAATAATGGGTGGGAATATATGGCATCCAACAAACTGATCGATATTGAGTTTAAAGAAAGTGATGACAATTTATAGAGGAATTATGAGCTCAAATGATGTAATATATTTCCATGAAAATACATGCTATCTTATAGAGCTATACATTTATATTTGTTAGTAACGTAAGTAAAGTTCAATTCATTTTGTGAATATGTTGGAATTGCTTAATTTGTTACATTTGATTATTATATGAATACATTAGCAGTTAAAATTGTGCATATAATTTGCTATTTTTCTTTGAATTTGGTAACGTAAAACATACGGAAGAGTCGTGTAAATTATATTCAAACTTCATTTCATTCAATGTTTGCCTAAGTATAAACAATATATAAAGGGACATAAAGATATATGTCCATGTTTTTATTTGATACCTAAATGGGGTATTTAAATAATATGATGCAAACGTAACTGGTAACGTACGTAACGTTTAATACATGAGGTAACACATATTAGCTTAACATAATTTCAAGTCTGTTCAAACATTGTTGTTACCATCGATGATGTTTAGAGGAATGTTGTATTAACATCTATATAAGCTAATTGGCTGACTTTTCTAGATTTCTAGTAACATACGGAAAATTATTATTAATTATTTTTTTAAGAAAGATACAATGTAACGGACAATACAAGAACCAAACATTCTTCACACTCATGGATACGTATGTCTGTTATAACTAAGATATTTGAAATCATTTTCGGATATAAAATACTTATTTTCTTAACCGAAGCATTGTGGTGTAGTGGTTAGAGCGTCTGCTCTGCATTCGGGAGGTCGTGGGTTCGAGTCCCCTGACTGCGTCATACCAAAGTCTTTAAAAATGGTGTAGACACTTGTAACCCTTGCTTGACGAGCAAATAATTGGTAGTGATACGACTGATTGACCAGTGACAGAATAATGTGACTGGGGGTATCATGTCTACAACGGCGTGGTATTCCAGTGTGGCAGCACTATAAAGAAACCATTGAGTTCGCTGCTTCAAGTGGACATATCATCACATCACACACAAAAACACACAGATAAAAGTCCAGACTCCATTGTACCTATATTCGTCGGGTAGGACACCTGTCGTAGGCGGACGGACTATAATCCTTAGAAATACACACACACACACACACACACACACATACACACACACTTATTTTCTTAATTTCTTAAACCAACCAAACACCTTCATTCAACAAGGTAACGTAAATTACGGTAACGTAGGTATAATAATGCAGGTATCAAAGGTATAAACATTAAGTGAAACGAAATTTTGTAGTATAAAAAACATAAATACTGTTAAAAATGAGTTGTTACAATCAATTATGTATAAAGGAAAGTTGTAATAAAACTTTAATAGTGTATTGGATGATTTATTCTAATTTCTTTTAACATGCGGAAAATAGAAAATGATTTAAAAACACACGATGTAACGGACATTACAAGAACCAAACATTATTAACATCATGGGAACGTATGTCTGTGATATCTGTACGGTTTGGAATAATGTTCGGATGTAACTTCATTAATGTTCTTAATGTCGTACGTTAATAGACTTAATAAAGCAAGGTAACGTAAGCTTAGTAATGCAGGTATCCAAGGTATAACAAGTAAGTATATATATATATAACACACGTTTAGTCTTCAAAACGCAGTAAAATTAATTATTATTTTATAGGTAACGTATTCTACACCCAGTAACACGATAAAGCCCCAGTCGCCAGATGGCATACATGTTCCAAAATGCCCTACACATAATGGGCTTTCAGAAAAATAGGGCGTACAAAATTCCCCCTAGGGTGGGGGAGTGTTTTTCCTACTAGCTTACAGCCAAATATGTTAGACTATACTGGCTTGTAGCCAAATATGTTATCCTCTTAAAATAAAGACATTATATACAATTATGGACTTTACAGCTGTTATACATGATGTGATATGCACCAAAAAAATCATTATTGACCGAGGCGATAGCCGAGGTCAATAATGATTTTTTGGTACATATCAACATCATGTATAACAGCTGAAAAGTCCATAACTGTTTTATTATATAACCCTCAATTTACAATTATATAAAACAGGTCAATATCAAAAAAACAATTATATAAAACAGGTCAATATCAAAAAAACAGGTCAATATCAAAAAAACAGGTCAATATCGCTAGATATTTTTTCTAAAAAATTACTTTTTAGCCAATGAAAACGCGTCTATTTATAGGTTATATAATAATTATTATTATTATTATTATTATTATTATTAACGCCTGTTATTTGATATAATGTTGTGTTATTTTTTAAACGCTAAAGTTTTTTTGTTTTCAAAGTTATTTGTAACAGTTATTTGAAACAAAGGTTTTGTGTTGTTGTTGTTTTTAGAATGCTAGAGTGCCTGTTTATCAACGTTTATGGAGCTTTATGTCCGCCAACCCCACAGTTCTTGTTAGAGACGTTAAGGAGGGCATAGAAAGAGTTAAGAAATCCAAGGGAAAATACGCCTTTCTTCTAGAATCACCTACCAACGAATACACAAATAATAAAGACCCATGCGATACTATAAAGGTCGGTCTAAACCTCAACTCCAAGGGATTTGGGATAGCTACAGCAAAGAATTCACGGTTAAGGTGAGCATTTTTGAAAAAATTATTTATTGGACCCTCAAGATTGACAATACATTTTGAAACGCTATATATTCGGGCGTGTTATTTTCGGAACAATAATATCCAATTTTATGAAAATTTGAAGACAGCTATGTTGAACCGTAAATTTCACAGAAACGATTTCGTCACACGTGTGAGGAATTCGTGCGAATTCTTCACACTTTTGTTACAAATACGGCCGTAAATATCACTAATCGAAAATGTGACATATACGTTTGACTATTTTTTTACTTTTTTGTACGAACGTATTTTTCACAGCCAGCTGACAGGATACAGTTTATCGCTTATATCATACAATTGGTATGTTAACACTCTAGCGGCCACATTTTTCAAGAAATCTTGACCAACCTTGTACAAAACATATATGACCAAAAGATCTCGGCCAAGTTCGATTATGGGCCAGATCGTACAAGTATGACCAGAGTTATGGCCCATGATTTAGCAAAAATGCCATATTCTACCTTGTTAACACACTACAGTAGAGTGAATTATTAACCAATCTGAATCATATTAAGACAGAATGTGAATGTTTATAAAATGCAAGCCAAGTTTTACTTTCGGTCATATCGGCCTAGTAACACCAGAGTTATTTCCCTTGATTTAGCAAGAAACTGTATTTGATCTTGTTAACACTCTAGAGGCTTTATTTCAAGACCAATCTTAATAATATTTGGACAGAATGTGTATGACTATAAGATCTCGGTCAAGATTGAGTATGGGCTAGAAACGCCAGAGCTGTTATTGCGCTCAGTTTAGAAAAAATGTCATATTTCATTTGGTCAAGTTAAACTTTTGCTTAGATAGGATCATTACAAGCAGAGTTATGCGCCCCTGATTTAGCAATGATTGTTCTATTGGTTTTCCGAGCAATAACTCATATAATACAGCACATGCAAGTACCAAATTTGGTATGTGGATACATGGGATGCTGAGATGCTGGGTGCCAAAACTGGGTAACTGTGATCTTGACCTTCAAGGTCAGAAATAGAAAAAACTAGTAAGGACCATAACCCATAGACTATACTACGGCACCTAGAGGTACCAATCTTGGTACGTTGATTCATTTTAGGACGACAGAGTGCCACGTACCATTATTGGATAATTTGACGATTTCCTGGGTTTTAACACCTTAGTTAGCCCCTTAGTTTTAACAAGCCCCATAGATGGTGACGACTTTATGCTCTACCGAGCTATCCGGGAACCACTAAAAGTCGGCTACTTACTATAGTCTCTATACTAGTATACTCTGATTAAAGATACAATTTATCATGGATGTTGCGCTTTGTGCATTTTGCGAATCGTTTGGATATATTGCAGCGAGGTACTTTTTAAATCATTCTAGCTTTTTAACGGATATGTTTATGTAGATTTGCGATGTGGTTTTGCTACAGATATTTACGGACAGACAGATAACTTGCCAAAATCGATAACTTTAGCTCGCACTGCATAATTTATGCATCTGAAGTTCGACGATGTTATGGCACATAAATATGTTACCCCTGTCCGTCCGTGCGTGCGCCCGTCCGTCCGAAATTTCATGTCGGCTCCATAACTTTCGCACAATTATTCCTCATATAAAACAATGGCTATATTCATGGTCAATGTCGCTGGGCGCTTAGAAGTCATAGAGTTTGTATGGACATTCGTGTCCGCTCTGTATATTCCACATACATAGACCGATTTTCAAATTACTCATGACACATTTATTCCTCATAACACAAGCGTGCAACCGCCAGACGGTTACCTTCAATGTCAAGGTCACACTAATGCAGTATGGACACATTTGTAGGTATATACTAAACCTTTATGAAAGGGATTTACCTGTATTGATATGTTCGTTTGTTTCGTTTACGGACGAACATGTAACCATTAAAATATGGTAAGCGTCGCGCGATTTTACCTTTACTACTGTTCTGTGTTATTTTTGCATCAAACGCCAAGTTATTTAACGGACCAAATGATGTAAAATATTTTTATCAATACATATCGTTAGTTCTGTCATGTCTGCTGTCATAAAAAAAGACTATAGAAGCCCAATGTTTCGATAACGAAGCGAAAAGATGCGACGACGAAGCGCGAAGGTGCGATGGCTGCACCTTCGCGCATCGCCGTCGCACATTCGCGAAACGCCATCGCACCTTTGCGCTTCGCCATCGAACATTCGGGCACCGCCATCGCATCTTCGTGCATTGTCATTACATCTTCTGGCACCGCCATCGCACCTTCGCGCATACTATTAAGTTATTTCGCGCTTCGCCGTCTCTTCCTAATGGATCGTATGAGAGAAAACCAAAAACGTACACCGTACAGCTGTACACAAGCCAAATTAATACATTTGTTGGTGCCGTTTAAACTGCACATCATTATTGGGAATTATATTCTATCTATTCTATTCTATTCTATTCTAGTATATTCTATTCTGTTCTGTTCTGTTCCATTCTCTGTTCTGTTCTGGTCGGTTCTGTTCTGTCGTGTTGTGTTGTGCTCTGCCTATGTTTTTAATAATGTTATATTTTCGTCGATCTGTATATACATGTGACGTTTTCGTCTAAACAATCATTTATTGCATTTTTTCGTGCTGTTTTAACATGTGAAAATACGTTTTTGCTCTTCTAGGGGTAGAGATGCCAAACGTAAATTTCACAAATTTGTGAAATATTCGTGCGATTTTTGTGAAATATCCGCACGATATATATGTAGTTTGGGCTTTTCACTCTGTTTCGCCTCACTCTGTTTCGCCTCAAATTACAACAGAAACGCCCAAAATACATATATATAATAAATCACCATAAAATGGTGATTTACTTGATTTATTAAAACTTTTTTAAAATAGGGGTAGTGAAGATTGCAAGTTTAATTTTTTTTTTATAAGTTATCAAAATATAATTTAAACCTCAATACGTCTAAATCTGAGACACTCAGCGTTATACGACTTTAACCTCCAATAATCGTTCATTTTTCTAATTGAAGCTGCACCGCAACCAACACACACTTGATATTTTGCAGAAGTGCCTTTTTTACATATTAGACACGGTAATGCATGACTTGTTTTTAATCTATATTTATGCAAACTGCAATAATTAGAATCTTTTGTTGGCTTATTTTTACGTGGATTATGTAATCCAATTTTAAGAAATTTACAAACATTGATTTCCATTGTCTATTTTATATATAAATTTTTTTATATTTAATAAAAAAAAAAAATATATATAACAAATAAAGGAAATGGAAAAAAACGAAGAGACTATAAGAAATGTAATACGCCTGTTTGATACAGGTGTAATAGATAAGCAAACACTATCTAACGGTATAAATGCATTAAAACCTCTTAAAGAAGTTCCAAAAGAAACTCTAAAAGAGGTTCTAAAAGAGGTTAAATCTCAAACATTAGAAAATTTACTCAAAAGACGACGTGCTGAAAAACAACGTAAACGAGAAAAGCAGAAATATGATAAATTAAAAGATGAGCAAAATCAGAAATATGCTAAATCACGAGACAATGTTATAAATGAATTGAAAGAGCTTAATGATAGAAAATCTAAAGAAGAATTAAAACTGGTTGACAAACCAATGTGTGGCTATTTCAAAGCATACGAGATATCTGCCGAGAAATACAAAGACCCTCAAAAACTATTCCGTGATAAGAAATCCATTATCACAAAACAAATAAGCAAAGAGCTGGCAAAGATGAATGGATTAAAGTTTCAATTAGGTCTCACTGTAAATTTATTCAAAGATGATGGTGATACCAAAAAATACACCACAGCAGTATTACACAGTGAACAAAATGCAATTTTAACCTCGGAAAAAATAAATGAGTTTTACGATAAATCATCTGCAAATATACAAGAGAGTCTTGAAAGATTTACAAACACAGCATCCGGATTAGAAATTGACCAATGTGTTACGTTTTACTTAAATTTTGCAAAGTATGAACCATTAAAAGGTTCTTCATATATTCCTTTGTCTAAAGCAGTATCTGATAAAAAAAGCAATAATTAATGTTAATAATGAAGATAATAAGTGCTTGGAAGTAGCATTGGTTTCTGCTTTGTGGCCTAATAAAAATAATCCAACTAGGATATCTAGTTATAACAAACACATGGGTAAGTTGAATATGGATGGTATTGACTTTCCCACTCCAATTTCACAAATTTCCAAAGTAGAAAAACAAAACAACCTTGCTATTAATGTTTACGGATGCACAGGAAAAAGGGTATCTATATTTCCATATAGAATATCAGAGCAACCGCAAGATATGGAAAGAATTAACTTGCTTTTAATTTCTGAAGACGTTGAGGTTGATTTAGAAAATGAAGATGAAGATGATCCAAATAATGAAGAAGGAAAGATTTAAGGAAACGCAATTACCACCTATAGAAAAGTTTTACAGTTCAAGTAAAGAGCTCGAAGACAATGATTATGAAGATTATGAATATGCTCAAAAACTATGGAAAGAGTTTAACTGTAAAACTCTTGAAGACTATCATAATTTATATCTAAAACCTGAACTTTTACGAAAAGGTGTTTATCCATACGAATATATGGACAGTATGGAAAAATTCAAGGAAACGCAATTACCGCCTATAGAAAAGTTTTACAGTAGTCTCTCAGATGAAAGTATAAGTTCCGAAGATTACGAATATGCTCAAAAAATATGGAAAGAGTTTAACTGTAAAACTCTTGGAGACTATCATGATTTATATCTAAAAACTGATGTAACTCTGTTAGCAGATGTGTTTCAAACTTTTAGAAAAACATGTATGAGTGCATACAAACTTGATGCTTTACATTACTATACAGCACCTGGATTATCTTGGGATGCTTTACTTAAACATTCAAAAATAGAATTAGAACTTCTAACAGACATTAACATGCACTTATTTATAGAAAAAGGTATGCGTGGTGGAATTAGTATGGTATCAAAACGATATGCCAAAGCAAACAATTCACATGTAGCTGATTATGACCCTAGCGAGGAAAATAACTTTTAATGTATTATGATGCAAATAATCTTTATGGGTGGGCAATGAGTCAGCCACTTCCATATTCTGGCTTTAAGTGGGTGGAAACGTTGCCAGAGCCAAAAGAAAGAAAAGAAGGAAAAGGATATTTTCTAGAAGTTGATTTGGAATATCCTAAAGAACTTCATGAATCTCATAATGACTATCCGCTTGCACCGGAAAGATTAGCAGTGGAAAAAGAATGGTTGTCTGAATACCAAAAAGATCTGTTAGAAAATAATAGCATGATAAATACAGAACAACCAGTTCCCAATCTTAGGGACAAAGAAAAATATGTGATACATTACAAAAACCTGGAACTGTATTTATCTTTAGGCATGAAACTAAAAAAAATACACAGAGTATTAGAATTTAATGAAAAACCATGGATGGAATCATACATAAACCTAAACACAAAACTTAGAGGAAAGGCTAAATCAAAATTTGAAACAGATTTTTACAAACTTATGAACAACTCTGTGTTTGGCAAAACAATGGAAAATCTACGCAAGCGAACTGATATAAAACTAGTCAGAACTGACGGCTCTGAAAATGAAAAGATAAGAAAAATAATAGCCAAACCCAACTTTAACAGGCGTATAAAATTTTCAGATGAATTGTCAGCAATACATGTAAACAAAACAAAATTAACATTAAACAAACCAATCTATGTTGGGATGTCAGTATTGGATTTATCAAAGTACATGATGTATGATTGGTACTATAATACTTTAAAGAAAAGATATGGGGATAAATGTAGTTTATTATACACAGACACTGACAGCCTACTGGTAGACATCAGAACAGATGATGCATACAAAGACATGGCTGAAATGAAAGATGAGTATGATCTAAGTGATTATCCAAAAAATCACCCAATGCATGATAAGACAAACAAAAAAGTATTGGGTAAAAGGAAAGACGAATGTGCTGGTGTTGCTATAGCTGAGTATGTTGGATTAAGACCCAAACTATATTCTATTTTGAGAGCGGATGAGCAGGTTATTAAGAAAGCAAAGGGTGTAAAAGAATATGTAGTCAAAAAACATATAAACTTTGAAAACTACAAGGATGCATTGTTTGGCAAGAAAAAATACACCCATGAAATGAATATGATACGCTCAATAAAGCATGAGATATATGGTATAAAAGTAAACAAAGTAACACTGTCACCATTTTACTCTAAAAGATACATTCGAGAAGATGGAATTACAACTGATGCACACGGTTTCTATAAAAACTTATGAATTTGGGTATCAGCAGGAACAATAAGTAATTCTTCTTTGACAAATCCTCTCTGTGGCGCTGGTAATTTCAAATAATAAACTCTTATACCTTGCGTCACCATATAACTTTGAATCTTGTGAATATCTACACTCCACATTGGATCAGTTGCTCTGCGTCTTCCACCTTCTTGTTCCCCGGGTTGATATAAATAGCTTACACTTGCATTCATACAGATAGGATCATCTTTTAATATTTTTGTTTCAACAGGAGGGGGATTTTTTGTTTCCACATTTATTGCTTTAACAACTTCTGGTAATCTCTTTACCCATTCTCTATTACGTTTTTGTGAATCTATTTCCTTAGCATACTGATAACCAAACAATCTTTCAGCTAATGTTCTGTTAAATCTTTCCACTAAAGCTTGGTCTCTGTGTATTTCTGTTCTGCCCCGTCTGATATTTACTTTGTGTTTCGCCATCAACTGTGATACTGCACCCATAAATTCTCTGCCTGGATCCACTTGTAATAATTTTGGATATTTCAAATGCCGACTGTATATTTTTTCAAATGCTTTAGCAACTTCTTTACTATCCTTGGAAGTTAGCGGGTTTTCTTTGTATCTGCTTGCAATATCAACCACATTCAATGCATATTTATAAGTCTTTAAGTTTTCTGTGGCTTATATTAGAATATTTCAAGCTCGTTTTAATCATCTATACTCCACTGTAATCCATTTTAATTATGTTGTAATCCACTTTAATGCTGTATTTAGCATTGTTACAAGCAATTTATTTCATTATAGCCCATTATAGCATGTTTTGGTCTTATACTCCACTGCAATCCATTTTAGTTCTCCCAAAACCCATTTTAATTCTGCTGTACTCCATTTTAGTGTTATATTTAGCTCATTATAACACATTATAGCTTGTTTTAATTTCATACTCTATTTTAATTTTATTTATTTTTATATATATACAAGAAAAATGGGAAAAACAAAACTTTCTTTGGAAGACATAGAGGAGATAAAAAATCAAAAGGTGTTTTGTCTGCGTCAGAGATACAAAAAAAGTATAATATTGGTTGGGGGAGATTGCAAAGATTATGGGATGCAAAACCTATAGTAGAAAGGATTACAAAAGAGTCTTCAGACTCTCCTAGGATACAAGAAATAGAACCATACGTCCCACAGAGAGAAGTTGTTGTAGAAGATTTTTATGCAAGATTAGGGCAGATAGAGACAAAGATGGATAGACAAACAGAACTAATGCAAAATATACTGGATTCTCTGGATGCTGAGTCAGATACACAGTCTATATTGGAAAAAGAAAATACAGAATCCTATAAACTGGAAGACGTAACCAAGACTATGCAAGAATACACAGATTTTACCAAAACAGTTGTATATTGTGCCATTACTGGTTTTGCTGTATGGCAAGTGCTATGTAAAACTTGGAAGCATGTAGAGACCAAACCAGAAATACCAGCACCAACAAAACCAAGTATTTTTAAAAAAGTACCAGACCCGTTTGATTGTTTTTAAGGAGCTGTGTGCAACATATTTTTTACGTAATTCATTGGGAATTATAAAATAAGCTATTATAAACTTGAACTGCAGAAGGAGCATCATGCAGAGCAGACTTTTGATAATGTAGATCAGGCTATGAAACAGTATTATTATATAACTGGTAAACATTTGCTTTTGAAACCGGAGCCTAAGTTGAGTGATTTTTATACACCATCTCCGGATCAACAGAATAGACATTTATTGTGGTGGGCATGGCTGCAACTGGATTTGTGGCGTACAAATTGATTTCATAAAAAAAATTAAGAAACTATAATTACTTTGGATGAGTTATAAATATTATAGTTTAAAACAGGGCACCAAACAAAAAAAGGCTGAAATAAGTGAAGTTCAAAAAGAGGAACTAGTAGAGCAGGGAAGAAAGGAAGCAATGGCAACCTTACAAAAAAGTCTAAAAAGTGTGTGTTTTATTGTTTTAGTAGTGTGTTTGAGTATGATCCACCACCTTTGTATTCAAGGTCAGAAAATTGTTAATTGAATGTAATTTTGATATCTTATAAAAAAAAAATAAACTTGCAATCTTCACTACCCCTATTTTAAAAAAGTTTTAATAAATCAAGTAAATCACCATTTTATGGTGATTTATTATATATATGTATTTTGGGCGTTTCTGTTGTAATTTGAGGCGAAACAGAGTGAGACGAAAATTACAACAGAACGCCCAAAATACATATATATGCACGTATTCTTCACATCTGTGAAGAATTCGCACGAATTCCTCACATGTGTGAAGAATTCGTTTCTGTGAAATTTACGGTTCAACATATTTACGGTTCAACAGAGCTAGACAATTACTAAACATAAAACGGTTTCTTGTCGCTACACGTGGTGTCGATTGGCATTACACGTAATATGGTTGTAATGGCATTCATATATATCGGCTATGAGTTTTTTTATACAAAAAAATATGTACATCACGCTTCGTAAACGGAGCTTCAAGAAACGTGACAGAACAATTGAGCTGATTTCAAAATAATCCTTAAAGGAAATGTAGCGACACAGCCAAACAATCTTTATTATTAGGAGTTCTGAAAAACTCGGAAAACGGTGAAAGAATTTTCGAAATTGGATGGTAAACAAAGAAGATATGATCGTTTGAAGGTTCAGTTGAAACGGTTATGGAAGCCGCCATTTATAGAGCTATGACATCACAGTTCTAAATGACCATATATGGAATATTGATAAATATGAAAAATTACTCATTTGTTGGGGAAAAAATTAAAATAACTGTATGAAGAATATGTATAACTAATGTCAATAATGCTTTATATGCCCAGTTAAGGAGTTTGCATTCATTTGCAGTGATTTGCTTTGCTTTAAATGATATTTATCAATATTCCATATATGGTCATATGGAACTATGACGTCGTAGTTTTTAAAATGGCGGCTCCCATATCTATTTTAGTAAAACCTTCAAATGGTCATATCTTTTTTGCTTATCATGCGATTTTGATAATTCTTTCACCCTTTTGCAAGATTTTCAGTACTCTTAATAAAATAGTATGTTTGGCTGTGTCGCTATATTCCCTTTAATGAAATTCAACTACTTGAAAAAAACAAGTCACATCTGAAGTTGGCACCTGTGACCAATTTCGCTGACATAAATGTCTATATGAAAATATTATGAATTAACAATTAAATTAAATGTTCGTGAAATTTACATAAACATTGCAAGATAATTATAGTTAGTTTTTGTTTTAGATTAAATAACAGGTTGTGTTCCATCGAAAAGTGAGAAAACGTTATTTTCACAAATTCGAAGTATGCGTGAAACTTTAAAGGTTTGGTCACTTCGAACTGAAATAGACGAAAACATGTGTTTCTTTGAAATAAGGAACGTTGCCTCTGTTAACTGAAAACGTGATAAAAGGTCACACATTTTATTTTGTATTACTTTAGCAACTACAACGGCTGCCTAGTCAGGCACGTACGATATTTCCCTTACAAGTGCAGGTTCCCTTTGGTTGGACATTATGTGTGTATGTATGTTCATTCAACTTATTGTCAATACCGTTTATAAAGTTGTATAACTTTGATATATGAGTTACACTTTCAATTCAAAGAAAAGTCAGACAAGTACAAAACTATATTATATTTCTTAGTGCCTTGCTTTCCACTTTGACAATAATGAACTCAGGTTAACTGCACTTTGTACGGCCGAAAACGAAACATAAAATAGGGTTTTCTGTTGCAATAAGGAAAACGGATTTATGTTGTGACAGAGAGTCGGTGCATTTGGTACTCTCAGTACTTTGACAAGACTAATCAGACGATTGTGCAATTCGGGGATCAATATCCCTTGTCATGGATATCCCGAAACATAAATAACATTTACATTCTTTCAGTTGTATATGGCAAGTGCCATCTTTCAAACGATTTGAAATAATTCAATTCAATTCAAACTACAGATATATTCACTGGCGTTTCACGACGATCGCAAGAGATATGTTTTGAAGAAAGAAGACCGAAAATCTTCTACCATCCACAAGAGAACCTAACGATTTTATTTTCTATAACATTACTGGTCGTTGTAGAACGAACAAGTTGTGTAAGGGTGTTGAGTTTTGTAGCTATACTGAAAGGGGGAAAAAAACGCACCACGGGAATTTCCGCTATATATTGTATAATTATACTGCACACTTAATTCCATATATATTCCAAGAAAATCACAAAATTATTGTAAAAAATAAAGTTGCAGTTAGTTAAAAAAAAAAGGACACAACCGTGATGTTGTAGACGTTTTAATCACAGTACACGTTGTAACAAGAAATTCATAAATGTTGAAGTTCCTCTTTGAAAAATTGAGTCAGTTCAGTACTGTATTTAACGTAAACAGTTTGCAAAATTTTGCTTCCTAAGTTTGCGCCAAACGTGTACTCTGGCAATAATGAAACTGTTCAGGAATACTATTTGCTGTGTTATGTGTTGTTTTAGTATTTTTTCCGAAAGGAAAGATCTTCCTTAGCCATGTACCATTCGATTAACAGCAGCATATTGTACATGCAATATATAGCGGAAATTCCCGTGTCGCGTTTCTTTTTCCTTTCAGTATATATAGCTTACGCGACGACGTAGCTTAGACACATCCAGCATGTGATGAGGAAGTATGTAACACGGCCTTATACGCAGAAAACGTATATTTATTAGCAGTCATCGGCTCAGCATCGTGAAATTTCTATTTTTAACTTTTAAAATTCACTACAACTCATTATCTAATCCAGAAGTGTCCACACCTGCTTTCTGGAGAAGAAAAAACTGAACCGTCAAACTGATATCTCAAAATGACAACAATTCATAAAATACTCCGCCGATTTTCCAAAACTACTACTCATTTTCTTAGAAAATTTCAAAGTTAATGAAATATATATTTAATAGTGTGTTGTTGTTTTTTAAATAGGTGAAATAAATAATAACAGTTATAGTTCACCACACTGATAAATCCTGATGTGTATTCATTAATTAAAGTTACACAGTCTCTATATCAATCGATTTCTTCCATGTAGGCATGTCTTTATTTGCAACTTCATGTTCACCAACTCATGTCGAAATCGGGTATTTAAGCGAGCAAATATAGCGCAGGAAATCATTTACTGTATATACATCGACCAGTGCAAATCGTGCCTCTACACAGATAACAGTAATGTTTACAGAAAAAAAAAGTTAGCCTCTTTCGGGGCTCAAACACACGACCTTCTGATGTCAAGTCCGGTGCTCTATCCACTGAACTATAACGCTACTTAAGAAAATAGTATACTAACTACCATTTATTATGGGGGCAAAATAACAACATATTTGAACGCAACTCAAGTCAGATCAATAGATATGTAGTCCATATTGTCACACGTCTAAATTAACTTTGCCTGGTTTAATACTTTATGTATCAATATGAAACTAATACTTCGCCTCAAAACAACCATATCTCGACTTGTTATTTAGCGCTTGATGAGTTTGGTGCGCGCGCTTGTTCTACGTAATGCCTATTTAGTGTTAAAAATGCTACAACATACCAATAAATAGCAGTGGTCTAGTGGTTCAGCGTACATCTTTCAAAACTTACAAGTGCAAGGCTGTGGTTCAAATCCCGTTCCTGGCAGCTATTTTTTTATCACATGTATTCTGGAGCCGTATATTTATCGGTGTGACCTGTACGGAGGCTAAAAAAAATGTGAAATTGTACGCATCGATTTCTGCTTATATACCGACTTTTGCGGTATTCGTCGATTTGAAACTACTTCACACGTGACTCATTCATATTCATGAGTTATTACCAGTCAAAATATGGACTGTACAGCTTTAAGCATAAAATATAAAAATCATAATATACTCTGTAAAAGAAGTTTTTGGACCATGGCAGTGTTCGAACCCGTACAATGATCGCTGATCCATGACATTCGACCATAACCCTTATTATCTCAGTTGATAATTTACAATAGATCAGCAATCAACAATAATTATCGTATAAAATGAATGTTTGAGAAAAAATAATAATCTTTTTATTGGTTACTCGAATGTGTCCGTAACTGTTACTTTTTATGGACTTTGCAACATTTTTTACAGACCCTTTGAGTGTTCGCGGTATGTTTTTAAAATCCAATCTTGTTTGGAATTTAATGTTTCTGGTACCAAATTAACCGAGTAGGGTAGACCTTGGTTGCTAAAAAAAGATACTTAAATTTTATCCACTAGTTTTATTTTTATATGACTTTATATACCCTGGTCCAAAACTTGTTTTACCGAGTATATATGAAAATATAAATTTGTTCATTTTTCCATGGAAATCATTAATTTTATTTATACACACTAATAAATATATAGCCATCTTTTTTATTTTCGTTTTTCTAAAAGGTCAGTTTGTTATTCCTGACCAGTAATATCCACACATCCACACCTTCAAAAGTCATAAATTGTAATTTATCTATTTTCAGAGAAAAAATGAATCTAGCTGTGCTCGAGTTAGCTGAGAACGGATGGCTTTTAAAATTAAAAACAACCTGGTGGAAGGATAAAGGCGTGTGTGGGGACAGCAAGGTAATGGTAGTTAACAATAACAATGGAAGGATAAAGGCGTGTGTGCGTACAGCAAGGTAATGGTAGTTAACAATAACAATGGAAGGATAAAGGCGTGTGTCGGACAGCAAGGTAATGGTAGTTAACAATAACAATGGAAGGATAAAGGCGTGTGTGCGGACAGCAAGGTAATTGTAGTTAACAATAACAATGGAAGGATAAAGCCGTGTGTCGGACAGCAAGGTAATGGTAGTTAACAATAACAATGGAAGGATAAAGGCGTGTGCGGACAGCAAGGTAATGGTAGTTAACAATAACAATGGAAGGATAAAGGCGTGTGTGCGGACAGCAAGGTAATGTAGTTAACAATAACAATGAAAGAATAAAGGCGTGTGTGCGGACAGCAAGGTAATGTAGTTAACAATAACAATGGAAGGATAAAGGCGTGTGCGGACAGCAAGGTAATGGTAGTTAACAATAACAATGGAAGGATAAAGGCGTGTGTGCGGACAGCAAGGTAATGTAGTTAACAATAACAATGGAAGGATAAAGGCGTGTGTGCGGACAGCAAGGTAATGGTAGTTAACAATAACAATGGAAGGATAAAGGCGTGTGTGCGGACAGCAAGGTAATGGCAGTTAAAAATAACAATGGAATGATAAAGGCGTGTGTGCGGACAGCAAGGTAATGGTAGTTAACAATAACAATGGAATGATAAAGGCGTGTTTGCGGACAGCAAGGTAATGCAGTTAACAATAACAATGGAAGGATAAAGGCGTGTGTGCGGACAGCAAGGTAATGGTAGTTAACAATAAGAATGGAAGGATAAAGGCGTGTGTGCGCACAGCAAGGTAATGGTAGTTAACAACAACAATGGAAGGATAAAGGCGTGTGTGCGGACAGCAAGGTAATGTAGTTAACAATAACAATGGAAGGATAAAGGCGTGTGTGCGGACAGCAAGGTAATGTAGTTAACAATAACAACGGAATGATAAAGGCGTGTTTGCCGACAGCAAGGTAATGTAGTTAGCAATAACAATGAAGGATAAAGGCGTGTGTGCGGACAGCAAGGTAATGGTAGTTAACAATAACAATGGAAGGATAAAGGCTTGTGTGCGTACAGCAAGGTAATGGTAGTTAACAATAACAATGGAAGGATAAAGGCGTGTGTGAGGACAGCAAGGTAATGGTAGTTAACAATAACAATGGAATGATAAAGGCGTGTGTGCGTACAGCAAGGTAATGGTAGTTAACAATAACAATGGAATGATAAAGGCGTGTGTGCGTACAGCAAGGTAATGGTAGTTAACAATAACAATGGAAGGATAAAGGCGTGTATGCGGACAGCAAGGTAATGGTAGTTAACAGTAACAATGAAGGATAAAGGTGTGTGTGCGGACAGCAAGGTAATGGCAGTTAAGAATAACAAAGGAAGGAAAAAGGCGTGCGTGCGGACAGCAAGGTAATGTTAGTTAACAATAACAATGGAAGGATAAAGGCGTGTGTGCGGACAGCAAGGTAATGGTAGTTAACAGTAACAATGAAGGATAAAGGTGTGTGTGCGGACAGCAAGGTAATGGCAGTTAAGAATAACAAAGGAAGGAAAAAGGCGTGCGTGCGGACAGCAAGGTAATGTTAGTTAACAATAACAATGGAAGGATAAAGGCGTGTGTGCGGACAGCAAGGTAATGTAGTTAACAATAACAATGGAAGGATAAAGGCGTGTGTGCGGACAGCAAGGTAATGTAGTTAACAATAACAATGAAGGATAAAGGCGTGTGTGCGGACAGCAAGGTAATGGTAGTTAACAATAACAATGGAAGGATAAAGGCGTGTGTGCGTACAGCAAGGTAATGGTAGTTAACAATAACAATGGAAGGATAAAGGCGTGTGTCGGACAGCAAGGTAATGGTAGTTAACAATAACAATGGAAGGATAAAGGCGTGTGTGCGTACAGCAAGGTAATGGTAGTTAACAATAACAATGGAAGGATAAAGGCGTTTGTGCGTACAGCAAGGTAATGGTAGTTAACAATAACAAAGGAAGGATAAAGCCGTATGTGCGGACAGCAAGGTAGTGGTAGTTAACAATAACAATGGAAGGATAAAGGCGTGTGTGCGGACAGCAAGGTAATGGTAGTTAACAATAACAAAGGAAGGATAAAGGCGTGTGTTCGGACGGCAAGGTAATGGTAGTTAACAATAACAATGCAATACATATAAGCATAATAATGAGGATGTACTTGTAATGGTGTTGATTGCAAGGTAGATAACAACAGTGATGAAAACACGGATGACAATAAAGCTGAAAATATAGATACCAATAATGATGTCAAGGTATATAACACTAATGACGGCAATGTAAATAACAATAATGATGGCTAGGTAGATAACACTAATGATGTCAAGTTATATAACACTAATGATGGCGAGGTAAATAACAATAATGATGGCAAGGAAGATACCACTAATGAAGGCAAGGTATATAACACTAATGATGGCAAGGTAAATAACACTAATGATGGCAAGATATATAACACTAATGATGGCAAGGTAGATAACAATAATGATGACAAGGTAGATAACACTAATGATGGCAAGGTAAATAACAATAATGATGGCAAGGTAGATAACACTAATGATGGCAAGGTAGATAACACTAATGATGTCAAGGTTGATAACACTAATGATGGCAAGGTAGATAACACTAATGATGGCAAGATATATAACATTAATGATGGCAAGGTAGATAACAATAATGATGGGACTATATATATAACACTAATGATGGCAAGGTATATAACACTAATGATGACAAGGTAGATAACTCTAATGACGGCAAGTTTTATAACACTAATGATGGCAAGGTATATAACACTTATGATGACAAGGTAGATAACACTAATGATGATAATATAGATAACACTAATGATGACAAGGTATATAACACTAATGATGGCAAGATATATAACATTAATGATGGCAAGGTAGATAACAATAATGATGGGACTATATATATAACACTAATGATGGCAAGGTATATAACACTAATGATGACAAGGTAGATAACTCTAATGACGGCAAGTTTTATAACACTAATGATGGCAAGGTATATAACACTTATGATGACAAGGTAGATAACACTAATGATGATAATATAGATAACACTAATAATGACAGGGTATATAACACTAATGGTGACAAGGTAGATAACACTGATGACGACAAGGTATATAACACTAATGACGGCAAGATAGATATCACTAATGATGGCAAGGTAGATAACAATATTTATGACAAGGTATATAACACTAATGATGACAAGTTATATTACAATAATGATTAACGAGGTATATAACACTAATGATGGCGATATAGATAACACTAATGATGACAAGGTAAGTAAAGATAATTATGACAAGGTAGATAACACTAATGATAGTAATGTATATAACGATAATGATGGAAAATATATATAACAATAATGATGGCAAGATAAACAACAATGATTATGACAATGTAGATAACAATAATTATGACAAGGTAGATAACAATAATTATGACAAGTTATATAACAATAATGATGACAAGTTATATAATAAAAATAATGATGGCAAGGTAGATAAAAAAAATAATGATGACAAGGTAGATAACAACAATGAGGGCAATGGAGAGGACATTAGTGATGCCAAAGTAGATAGTAATATGAAGACGGCAATGTAGATAACAATATTGATGACATGTTAGATAGGCTGTAAATAACCTAAGACAGTGAACTGAGTAACTCAGTTACATCGAATTCGCGTTCAATTAAAGGTTTTGTTCTGGCAATTTACTTGCATTTTCTACAGCAGGTGTTCATTGCTGAATATGCCTACTGTGTACCGACACTTGTCAAGAATAAACAGTCCTACAACATGAACTTGCTTGCAGATATGTGACAAAAAGTGTTGGTGTTTTTCTTTCAGGATTCTTCCGGAAAGAGAGAGTTGTCGCTTAGTAATGTTGCAGGTGTATTTTACATTCTTGTTGGCGGCCTGGCCTTTGCCGTTGTTTTAGCAAGTATAGAGTTCATTTGTACAAAGTCAAGATTTTTGGACAAGGTAAGAAAAACTATAGCCCTTCATTTGTGCTTGGCTCTATAAAACAATGCTGCAAACAACTGGTGTAATAGCAAAACACTTAATGTTAATGTATGATGGGCGAATAGAAAATGGAGAAACCGGTGAAAATCAGTAGAAATTTGCTGAACAACAACTTAGGACGAATAGAGAATCGAAGAGTGGCTCAGTCAGCCATGGACTTACCTACATGGTATTAAACATTCAAATAATAATTCGCCAAATATTACAAAGGAATACAATACAAATGATTTAAACATGTTTAATTTCAGAGATGATACATGATGCAAACGTAACATACAGTAATAAGTACATTGGAAGGAAAGCAAACGTTTTACTAAGGTCACTAATAATGATATTATCATATGACTATTATCAATCCAGAAATATATTACTGTTAAGCATTAAGTAGTCATAATATGTCAAATCTAACTTGTGTACTTTCTTTCAGACGTCCTACCTGAAAGCTACAGAGACTGTCATAACCTTACTTACTACGCCAACGGTGGAGCGGGAGAATGGAGCTATAGGGGCAGAACATACAAACAATACAAACCACGATATTAACCACGACACTAACCACGACAACCACGAGAAGGAGGAAGCTACAGTAAGATGTATAAACATTAAAGCATGAAGCGAATAAGAGACGAATTATGCTTTACTTATTTGTTTACAACTATACTCAGTCAAAAAAGAGAACGCGAAAATCTATTTTTGGAAATATTCAAAAAGTTGGCAAATATTTTTATCAAAACAAGTTTTAAAATATACAAAATGTATGCATGAAGGAAGTAGATATACCTTTCTAGGAAAAGTTTCTTCACAAACAGAGTTTGAGTTCCTCAAAGTCAAAGAAGAGCAAAACCAAAAATGTAAGGAGGTTATATTGGGATACCAGCCTCAGAGGGACATGAGTTTTGTTTGTTAGAGAGAGAGAGAGAGAGAGAGAGAGCGAGTTCAATCGATGAATTGAATGTATACATTTATAAGTATAAATGAATAAATGTAATGCATGGTTTTACACGTGCTATCCGTAAACAACCATGTGACATTTTATGAGGAATAATATCCATCTAACTTTATTTTTTATTGTTTTTTTTTTCTTTTCAGTTTAATTATGGATCGCCACCACCTTGCATAGGTTTCGAACAATACAACTATGAGCATGCAGAGTTGTGATAGAACGATTATAGCAATATAACTATGCCAACGAAATATCAAATATATTTTCAAAATCAGGTGTGCATTTATTTGCATTTGTATATCGTCGTGTTACTAAGCAAATACAATGTAGAGCTCAAAGAGCCCAACGTTGAACGTTATACCAAAGAATGTATTAATGTATGTGATAGCGCCATGTACGCAGTAGTTTTTACACTTGAACGAAACTCTAGCTCCAAGTCAATTTAGCTCCACCCTCTGCAGTCAAGGAGTTCTCATTGGCCATGTATTCCATCGTAGGTGTAGCACACCCATTGCAACGCAGGAAGTGTCGGCCTGGGGTAGTCGCATAATGGCGTCAATAAATAATTCTCATTTCATTTTGCTAATTTAAAGGGCTATTTTTGGTTTATATCACATTGTTGATCTATTTGTTACATTTTCCAGCATTGTCATGTTAAAATTGTGAGTTTTTAATTTATTTTGCTTATATGGAAATGAGTGTATGAATACAATATAATGGCATCTCAGTGTTTATGTTTTTAAAGGGATCATTCATTCATGAGACAAGTTCTTTCTTAGAAGATACATGACCCCCATTTTTCTGTGGATTTTTTGGCAGCATATGTGTCATTTGCGACGAGAATGTAAGTTATTCATTTTTAATTTGGGTCTAGATATGAATGACAACATGACATTTAAATTTTAATTCACACGCAACTCAATGCAACAATCAATGGGCGTGTTACACCTGTAATGGATAGTTCCGCCCTCTATTGTTCCTGGGTCAAGTTCCCACAAACATTGGCCATGAGATATATTGCATTTTATAGTTGTTTTGGGGACAACACGTGCTTTTGGTGCAGGTGTAAATATCGATTGAACGTTAATTGGCGCTAATCTCTTGTGGATATAAATAACATTGATTATAGTTGTTTTTGGGACAACGCGTGCTTTTGGTACAGGTGTAAATATCGATTGAACGTTTAACTGGCTCAAATCTCTTGTGGGTATAAATAACATCGATTGACAGATCGGAACTATGTATTCACAGTTGTAGGTGGGACTACATGTGCTTTTCTGTCAGGTGTAAATACCTATTGTATGTTTCAGTGGGTGGTGGCTCGAATCTCTGGCAAATATAAGCTTGACAGATAGGAACTATGTATTCACGCCAGTACTGAACAAAGTCAGCGTCATAGAGTACTCTCAATCATTTCTAATAATGTATGGGGAGTTGCAACACATAAAGCATCTAGTGTTTATTTTATCAGCGATGGACCCCATCGAGACGAAGTAGCTGTACCTATTTTAAGCTAGAAACCCGCGAAATAACGACAAAGTTAATTCAAAAACAGTTTATAAAACTCTATCCAGGTGTCATATAATAATGTATATATGCCGATTAAAAGTAAAGGTTTTTAAAAATACCCGTTAATGAATACGTGTAAAACGAATTATGAGTTGGTAACTCTTAATTCGGCGCTCTAGTTTTCGGTTTGGCCTGGCTGGTAAAAGCCGTTTATATTGGGTCTAAAGATTTTGGATTCTCAAAATATATCAGTTTTATATATCCCGAATTGTCAGTAGGTTTAGAAACGATATACAAATGTTGTAACATGTGGCCTGTTATTGGCGGGTCTGTGCTGGAACTCTCTGTGCGGCGAAGACGGCAATACGAGTTTATGACGCTTTGTATTGAGGAATGATATGAAACATTTCGGGTTTGTTGGTAGACATATTAGATATACAACACGCGAAAGACCTGCGAATGACAGTTTGTCTGTAAATGAAGAATGGTATTGTTATTGTCCGGAATGATCAGACACAGTGCATCGGAGATATGGCATTGTTACGAGTTGTGATGTGAGGCGCCTGGAGGATGGCGATTAATAGAGAAATACTTCCGGTTATGACACAAACAAATTAAGATTCGATAATAAGCTGCTTAATAATTGAGTGTTTTATATCACTAATCTAGTTGGACGATAGCTTACAGGTGTTGGCAAAACTCCGAACTCGTTGGACAGCCGAGATATGAGAAATGAGATATGAAAATGACATATTCGATTAAATATATATAAATGGCATATACAACCGAGATATACGAATGGCATACAATCGAGATATACGAATGACATGCAATCAATATATAAAACTGGCATATGGCAGTGATGTACGAATGGTATACAACCTCGATTTTATGACATTCAATCGAGATATACGAATAGTATACAACGGAGACATACGAATGGCATATACAATCGAGATATAAGAATGACATACAACAGAGACATACGAATGGCATGTAACCGAGATATACGAATGGCGTTCAGTCGAGATATACAAATGACATAAAACATAGATATACTAATTGTATGCAACCAAGATATTCGAATGGCATTCTAATTTGAGATATACCGAGATATACGAATGGCATTCGATCGAAATATACAGATGTCATGATAGAGTCTCGTAGTAGCCACAAATCATAAAGAGGTGATTAAAAAACAAACACAAACGCATGAATTATTTCTTATCTTAGTATAAATTCCATTGTATATAAATAATGATTCATTTTAAAATGATCAAAGATGGTTGTTGTATACAAGATGGTTGTTGTATACTCTGTACGTATGTGTTTGATTTGCTTGCGTCTAAAAGTCGGCGAGTCGTTTATTTAAAGGGACACGGCGATCTTGATTTGTTTAAAACTCGCGGGGCCGAGACCAGAACGAAATATGATCTTATGGGGTTATTATCACTTTATTATTTGCAAATCATTATTTGTTAGAATTTGAATAGTTTAAACATGTTGTAGAATAATGAAAACAAAAAAACTTGAAAACTCCCAAATGTTATTACTAGTACCTTTATATACAAGCAGGTTTAAAGGCAACATGATACTGCATTGAATAAATAGAGGTGGAAGTTTACTGCTTGATAATGACTTCAAATTTGCCGTGTGTCCCTTTAAAGTGTGGTCTAGTAATTCGTCGAAATCATACTTCACTTAATACCTTATTACGTAAGTCATCTAAACTGATACATTATTCAATTTCATCTGTAAAAAATAATTCCAAAAAGTACCCGGACGAAAAAGCATGTGTCAGTCTACGTATTGACTAGACGTGAGAATCGTGGCTTTTATGGTAGTATATACATACCATACAGACATGATTCCTGAGCTTTTATCAATCAGTAGGACCCCGTACCGACCCCCGTACGCACTTTTCCGGCGAGGTTTGTGAAGGCATCACCACCCACGGTATCCGGATAAAACTGTCGGAGCGATACGACGAACGCGGATCACCCGACGGTGAAAATATTTCCTAGGTCTTTGTTATGGACATGTAAACGTGTTTTCCATTCGGGTTTTTAGCACTGTTCTTTTGGCAGTAATTATATAGTTCAACAATTAAGTTATTACAACATTAGTTACAGTTCTCTCCATTGTGGCTGAAAGCGTGTACTTGATTATCGGTTTGAAATTTTAACAATACATTTAAATATGAACTTGATAGGGAAAAACGAAGAAGAAGAAAAATTTAAACTCTGCCGTGTCATTCTACCGCCACGCAATCTCCACCAAAATAACACCCCATATCCCCGTTCAGGATTATAAAAACATAACGACAATTGATGTAGACAAAGTACAACGGTATATCGATACAAAGTTGAGGATTGTGGAATCGTTTAGTGTTTTTAATATAGTTTTGAACATAAGTAAATAGAATATGATTTTCCTCGCCCTTTAGTTGGTCGCTGCCGTATACAAGTTTGCGAGGACTTAAAGTATGAAATATACGAGTGTCTAAACAAGCAATTACGCCGTCTTTCATTTCTGAAAATAACACATCTAAACAAATAATGCTCAGCATCTTCAACACCATCACCACATATACAACTGAGATTATCCCCCAAATGATTATGATAGAGATCAGCGTTGAAATTGCTGCAATTGTTTCGCAAACGCGATTGTAGACCTGAAAGCTATCTATCAATAATATATAGTATTGAGATACTATCGTTGGTTTAAAGTATTTTTTAAGTCTAGTTTTAAAACTTGAAAGTGATGGTGCTTCGCGAATGTTATTATCAAGTTTGTTCCAAAGTTTTAGAGATGACGGTTATACTGATCTCGAAAACAATTCTGTTCTTCTAGGTAAAGTAACGAAGTTGGAACTGTTTCTCAAGTTGTAAGGATTCGATTCTGAAACAGTTGCAGGGAATATTTCATTCAAGTATCTCGGTAAATCTCCATTTTTAAAGTTATAGGTAAATATCAACTTGTGGATGTGTCTCCTATCGGACAGAGAGACCCAACCAATTTCAGTTAACACGTTTTGTATAGAGGCAAAACGTGTCGCGGCTTCATCTTGTTGTTTCTTTTCTACATTGTCTTTTTCATAATTCGTATAACTATCACATACCGTAGCCGCGTATTCTAAAATAGGGCGATTGTAAGTAAGATTTATATATTTGATTAAGCGTTGATGTTTTAATTTGAATTTCATTAGTTTTATTGAACCGAGTACCTAAGACGCAGATGTTACAATATTTGAAATATGTTACCTTCTTCTTTTTCTTCAAAATAATGTGGAACATACCTTTCCGCTTTTCGCGTATTTTCAGTACTCGCAACAACATACGACTTTTGACTACTGTGAGAATATAGCTTGTCTACGCAGTGTAAGCATATGAGCGATTTCAAAACTGCTACATACATAGAAATAATTATTAATATGTTCGAGGCGAGTCAGGTATTGCGTAGGACTATTGGGAATTGCACAAGGGATGAAATATACCAAGTGCCCCTGTGCAATTCGGGAATGCGTCGGATAAAGTAGGAATCCGTGCTAAGATTTGAAAAGGAGGATATGTAATCTTAATTCCACATTCGTATTTGCTTTATCCATCGTTGATGAACACATAAAATACATCCTATAAGGGATATATCTAGGGTTAAAGTCGAATGACGTCACATACTGTGTAAACCTCTCAATACGATGTCCGACATAACAAACCTACACTTTTCGGAAAGCTAGCCATCTTTTTCCCTCATTATTCCCCCACTGCCCCCTGCCCTCACCTATATATATGACAATACTAATGAAATCCTATAATATGCACCATTGTTCATTTTATCCGATTTCGTCCGTATTACCATTGTTTTTTATCCGCCGTCATCCGTACCCTAACATTGTGACACCACCCATAGATCACGCAATATTTCATTCATACTCGGATATTTTAACGCATGCAAACTGTGTTGTTATCTAGAGGAAGGATGGGTGCCTGTAAATCCGTTAAAACATATATTAAAAATCACTAATAAACAAAGAAAGGAACAGTTTTCTGCAATTTAGAAGGACTTTATTAACAGACATTCGCATTTAACAAGCTGTTTTTATAACTAAAATATATCAAACTCCATACAATTCTTGTTTTTTAAGAGTGTAAATATTAACAAACAAATATCGCTGAAAAGTCTGATTGGAAAATACGTTTACACGTCCACAAACATTACGTTTTAGACACAACTATGACATATTTTCACTGACGAGTGATTCGCGTTCATCGTATCGCTCCGACGTGGTTTTATCCGCATACCGGGGTGATCACGCAATGCCTGCATAAACAACCACCGTATCGTTGTCGATTTGTGTCAGCTGTGGGCGTGGTTAAGTTTCCAAATACGGAACAACACCGCGCTTGATATTTTAAATGGAAAAATATGTCTGCTGAAACACGGAGTCTTACACAAAAATCAATAAATCGACGAGATGTTATTCTTTTTGGTGAGTTGTATGCATGCACGCGTGGGTTTTAAGGTTTAATCTATTGAAATACGCTGGTTGTTCATGCAGGCTTTGCTTGATGTCTTCAAAAACCTGATACCTACCTATTCTATAAAGGATGGCATCGTAGCATCGTAACTCTATGGTTGGTACACACCATAAGAGATACGATTCTCGCAGCTACATATTGACTAGCATTGTGTATGGCTGATACGCCTTCAGACTGCCAGTATATTTACTCAGTTGCAAAAAAGTGTACGCTTTGAACATTTTACTTTACAACATATCCTTTTTATCAAGCGACAGTCCCCTAATGATTCAACCTATTGAGAGAAAAAAATGAAACATGATATTGGCAATGGAATGATAAAAACTTTGGTACCAAACATGGCATATTCATTTTGGAATTTGTCAAATTAATTCTAAAAAATGTGTATACAATTAAATCTAAACAAAACTCAGTGTACACTTATTTTCACAACTGAGTATATGACCTATCCTCTATCGTGTCTTCCAATAGTCTTTGTAAAATAAAAACATTTTGTAGACCTACAAAACGTCTTCTGAAAATAACTAGGACACAGGTGCCTGTCGATATTGCAAGTGACTACACCTTCCTTCAAATATCATCATAGCAACTAGCAGTATGTAAAACTGCGTAGTAACAGCGTAGTCCTGTGTTGCCATTTAGTTTTAATAAGTCCATTGCCAAGTTTCACAGACACTCAAAACAGACCTTGTATATAATTGTTATCCATTTTGCGGAACATTATGTTATTTACATTTTTTGCTGTTGTGTTGTTGTTTTTCGAAATAAAATATAAAAATCGTCAAGTTTATTTGTTTCATGTTTCTCAAATGACCAACAACCAACTGCTCATGTTAACTATACTCGGTAAAAAAAGTTTTGGACCATGGCAGTGTTCTAACCCGTAAAATGATCGCTGAATCAGTATCAGTTTCGTAACCAAGGTATACCCTTACGGTTATCTTAGGTTGATAATTCACAATAGATCAACAATCAACAATATTTTCGATTACAATGAAAGGGTCTGCTAAAAAAGTGAATGATATTTTATTGTTTACTCGAATATGTCCGTAACTGTT